>JAODUG010028907.1:0-19412 GCA_027564795.1 Aphredoderus sayanus
GTCCTCCCCCTCCCTCTCTCTCTCTCTCTCACTGTCTTATTAAACCCAAATTGTGTGCCCTGTTAGATTTCTTAGCGCGGGCAAATTTAACCTGAGGAACCGTTTTAAACCCCGCAGGGTGAGGTGGTCTTCTTGGTCGCTAAGGGAAACGGGGGTTGTGGGAATGGGGTGGGCACAGACTGTGTCCGCGTGCGCGCGCGTGCTCGAGCAGCAGCTGCGCGTCCTCTGCTAATGCTGCCGCGCGACCCTCTCTCTCCTCCCGTCCTCCCTCGCGCCAATTCTCTCCACGGGGTTGGCTGAGAGAGTGAGAGAGTGAGAGAGAGAGAGAGAGAGAGAGAGAGAGAGAGAGAGAGAGAGAGACAGAGAGAGAGAGAGAGTGAGGGAGGAGGCTGAGGGGATGGAGAAGATGGAGCTACAAGCAGAGGAGGAGTTTGTGCAAGGAAGGGCACAAGCGTGGGGAAGGGAGGCCAGCTCATAAAACCTGACATCCGTGTCCCTGGGAGACACACTGACTCTCTAGATAACAGCCCCTGTACCTTCACTTCTTCCTTCCTTCCATCCCTCTGTAACAGATTTATTGGATGTCGAGACACAGGAAATCTGTTAATATGTAAAAATGCACAACAATTAAAGGCCTCTGTGGTGGGAGGAAAGTCCAGATGTGACTACAGTAAGTCTGCGTAGGTGTCAAATACACATATACACAGCCCAGGGGACACATAGATAGAACTGCACAGTATGTGTATGCCATATGTCTGCTTGACAAACACAACGGTGAAGGTTATCTTGGGACCAGCTTTGTCATTTTCCACAAAGGGAGTAAGACTTCTAGAGTTTAACCAGGACTGAAAGAAACTTTGTATTTTCTCTGTTAAAAAATGTTATGTCTATTCCTCCTCGATGCAAGCTGCGACAGTGGGAAAACAAAGAACATTGCATATTGAAAGAGCTACAATCAAACCATACATGAGACAAAGTCGCTCTATGCCATGCATACCAATGTACACAATAAGAAAATGCCATCATAATACAAAAAGCAGGGGAACAAACAAATCAATTAATAACATGTAAAGATACAGTATAATCAGTTTAAATATCCCTAGTCCAGACAACAGTAAAGGAAGCATAAGGGAAGTGTGTAGAAGATTGTAAAAGTGAAGTTGCAAGTCAGTCACACGTCATCAGTATTCCAGTCCAAGTTGTTGGCTACTGTACCTTGATTTCCAAATGAAGTTATGCATCATTAAAACGTTACTCTCATTTGATTCCAAGCCATGAATAACACATGCCCTTTTATATTTTATGGTTGTATTACTAGCTGGCCTAGCTGAATGCTATCATGATATTATTTCTATTGATTATTACAGTGTATATTCTCATTGTAAATGTTGTCCTATTGTTTGTGTAGAGCATTTGAAAGAGCTGCTCAGCAGTTAATGTGTACAGTACAGTCAACCAGGTTGCCTCTGGAGTAGTGTGTATTATTTTACGGCCAAGAGCAGAGCTATGAAAAAGTATAGGTTCCCGGTAACACACATGCAATAATGGGACTAATGGGGGCATGAGCATGTGCTTTTAATGTCAATTGGAGGCAAAACACTAATGGAGCACTTACAATACTATTGATTCATTGTCAATGCTTGCTATTCAGCCCACCTAAATCAAACAGACCTTTTTTTTGTTAATTTTATTAGCTACAGCTGTGTTTACCCTGCCATGACGCATCTAATAAATGGGTCCATTCTGTTCAGCTATTTATGCATGTGTAGTATACACTAAATGAAAACACCCTGCCTCAAAACGGGAGGCTTTGTAAAAATGGTGTAATGTTCGATATCAGATCTTACATGCCATAGATCGGAAAGGCGTCTTCATGTCTGCTACCACTTGAAAGCTGCACCATCTCCAGAACTGCTTCCATCTTCTCTGTGGAAATGATGTCGTCCTTTGTCCCTGCCATACTCTATGGGCCTACTTTATGCAGAATGGGCAACGGTTTCTTTTGTAACTTAGGAAACCTTTTCAGTGATAGCTCAACCTGCACAGTAAAATGGCCCACTCAAACCAAAACTATATGGTGTTTCTCTCTGCCGTAGTGTAATAGGAAACCCTTTTGTTTGTATGTGCATACATGGTGAATACTTACGTATCTATGAAGAGAATATTTATGTCGTCACTTAATTGGTGTCCCTGTGCTTCCTGCACACGTATCAGTATCCCTGTGTGTGTGTGTGTGTGTGTGTGTGTGTGTGTGTGTGTGTGTGTGTGTGTGTGTGTGTGTGTGTGTGTGTGTGTGTGAGTAACATGGATAATGAGCCTGTACAATGAGGGCTCGTATTAACCCTCTAGGGTAGGTGACATCACCATTTCCAAACAGGTCGGTTTATCTCTAAAAAAGCCATGTCATTCTGAAAATCCACTGCACCACATGGACACATAGACTATTTAGGAAGGCTGTTCTCCCCATGGCCTTTAGAGAAAAAAAGCCTGATTGGCTTAATGATTTCATGATATATTAATAAAGCCATTTGATTGTGAATGTTGCTGGAGTGTAAATGTGTAACTTACTGCCTGTGGCTTCCTCTCTGTTTGTATCTCATCTCATTTTCTCACCCAGTCACGTGACAAACACACACTAGAGAGATATATTATGGATAGGGGAAAGGGGAAAGTATCCCTTATATGAGTGGGGGATCGATAGAAAAGCCCATGATCCTATAGTCATTCCACCCACTGGACTTCACATGAACTCCCCCTTACCTGATTTGTGTGTGTCTGGGAGATGGCTTACACTGAATTTGAAAATGTCATAATGTCTTAAATCCTGCTGCCTTGGCATCGGAAAGTATTTACCAGCTGCATTGTCATATTCTGATTACATTATTTTAATATTCTAATATTTAATTATAGTGAGATTGAATAGTTTGAGAATAGCTTTTCATGTAATAATTACAGGTTATCAGCAAGTGACCAAACTTGGCATAAAGAACAAGAAAGAACGAACATGCTGCATATTCACACAAAACACTCACTCAATCTCACTTTATGAAAATTAATAGTAAGGTTCATGGGTAAAAAAAAGAAACATTAAATAGATTTAGTGCGTGTGTGTGTGCGCGCGTGTGTAAAAAAACAAAACAACAACAAATAATTAAAAATATATTACTAGTTATTTCCTATATTATTATCCTATAGTGTTATTATTTCCTATAGGTGATAACCTATATAACTTATAACTTATTACTGCGTTATAAGTTATGAACTATGAATGGAGTAGTAAAGTATACTATATGAGTACACAGTAAACTTATATAGTGTACTGTGTACATGGCCTACTAATAATGCTGATTTATGTTGTCTAATGTGACATCTGGTGGTATTTTAGATGTATTACAACCTTGCACATTTAACTTCCTCCCACTGTACTATTGCGAAGTTGTGACATGTTTGTTTATAAAAATAAATCAATAAATAAATAAATCAATAAATAAATATTGAAAATGTTGAGGATGATGATTAATATTAATTAATATATAATGCGCTTGATGATAAAACAAAGACGCGTAAATTCTGCTATCTTAGATTAACATTGGGTGTGCACTGTTTAATAGGATTTTAATTAATACGATAATTAGCGTTCATAGAACATAGAAAATAAGAGAAAACCGCCGAACCCCGAATGGCTAAAAAGGTCAGTAAATCATCGACACAGCGCGCAGCTTCACTTAACGCGGGAATACTTGTCCCCACCCTCGGTCTCTTTTGGTTGGTTCTGTCTACAAAGAACAACAGAGCGCCATCACTCCACTATGTTTAATTCGCAACGGCTATTTTCCGTATGCAGTGATGATAGAGAGATCTGCGTAAAGATGTCGCACACGTCTTCATCTAGGCTACATTTTAATTTGTAAACAATAATACATCGCAGCGAAATATGTTGTAGATTACAATCGGACTAGGATACATATCACGTAGGCTATATTAAAACGCCATACAAGTTATTGTGAGAAAATGAAGCAGTGAAAAGTGCGAAGAACCACGAGGGTTCCAATGTGTGTTGGTGCTTCTTGTGGCATTGTTTTCCTGGACAAAGGATACGGTCGTTGGTCGGTTTCCAAGTAGTCTACCTTTCAGATAGGACGGGACGCAGGTGTAATATCACACGACAGACACACGGAAGGGAAACAGTCAGCCTATTTACTTTTGCTGCCTCTAAACAGCGAGGATGGTGGCGAAGATGGCGAACTATGGAGAGGCTTGTCATTTACAGGAGCGGTAAGCGATCATGCAAACTGTGAAAAGTAAAATTAAGAACCTTAATTATGTCATATGGGATTATTTGCATGTAAAATGCATGACAAATGTAGAACATTCCATTATTTTGCCATCATCATCGTGTGTGGTAGGCTACATAATAACGTGTTGGGTAATTATTACATTTCTAAGAAACATATAGCAGTATAACAATTTATAATGACTTAGTTGAATTCTACAAAAGAGACAGGAAGCCGCCATTATCTCCTTTAACTCTTCTTTGCTATCCCTCGTGCGGCTTGTTACATTGTTACACATTGTTGACGTATTACATAAAAACACCGTTGTAATCATTTAACGCTTATAATGTTGATGTTTTATTCCAAGTGGCCTATTTGTAAACACTGTTACAAAACACACCTGTTAGACTAAACGTCTTTCCCATTCCCGTCACACAATTAATAATGAACTATTAGTTAATAATGCGCAACGGCGTTTTGTGTTTGATCTACAATGAACAGGTTATTTCAATAATAGTTACTAATATGGTGTACATCTACCTACATACAGTCAGACACGCATTAAAGGTGATAGTGATGCTGATGACTCATTCGTCTGTTGAGAATGCTATTGTATTGATATACTGTAGTCCAAAAAGTTCCTCTGTATCCAACAAAGGACAGTATGCATGGTTATCCAACCATAGACCACCTTAAGTTTTGTTAAACACATTTCTTAAAAACAATTTGCTGCAAGCAATAGGAAAAGTAATAATTTGAAGTGAGATTTGTGTAGTTTGTACTGTAGATGTTAGTAAAGAGTTGCCTATATTGCCAACTGAAACTTGCTTATCTACTCACACATGCTTTCTGTGTTAATTTACTGCAGATTATGAGAAACAGCTGTACATGGAAAGGAAAGTTAGTATGGTTGCTGTTGCACAATGATCAGATTTGATTTGATCGTTTTAGCAGAAAGCTCAGCAACACAGTGATGGGGTACATTTATTATGCAGACATCAAGGATACAATTAGTGTGTCAGGGTACTTCTATAATAACTATAATCTTGACTGTTATCTTGGAGTTAATGAGTTATCATGAGATACCTAGGGTTGAGATACCATAGTAAAAGTCTTCCTGGCTGAACAGGAAGACTTTTACCTGAACGGATGTGAATGAACAATAGGAAGCAACACTCACCATTATAGCCTACAACATTGTATGGTGTACATACAGAAAACAAACAGGGGTAGGTGTGGCATTCTTCCTCATATTGTGGTTGTACACTTTCATTTTCCTGGGATTTTATAGAAAAATGGAGACTTGTTGCAACCTGTTGGTCCTCAGAATGCATCTACGTTGACCCAGTCACCTACACAAGCAGTATACTGTAACTGCCACATACTGTAAATATTCTCACCCATATTGTGTTGCCTTTATTACATTAAGTTGTGTGTTTGACCCCAGTGTGCCTGTTCTACCTGTAAACATCATTGAGCAAGGTGACCTAATTGTTGGTGTGTAATTGAAAAAGTGTGCAATCTTCATGTGCATATAGCAATACCAAACTGGATTATAAACATAGCTATTATCAAGCATTGTAATGTACTGTGTACATACGGGCAGAAACAAATAATTAATTAATGTATAATTGGATAGCAGACTAATACATTGCCTGTTTTGCAGAACAGATGGAGAGTTTTACTAAGAATAAAACATTTGATCTAATAATCTATGAATTGCTCGACCAAAAATAATGTAACTACATTTCAGTAATTGACTAATCGGTTATCAAACCTGGTTAACAATATATGCCATGTTAGTGTCCATTTTAATTCTTGAACAACATGTGTTTACATGTGTGTGTTGGATGAACCACTTTGTATATAATGTCAATGGTTGGTTTGTGCCATGCAAACATTGCCCTCCCCACACGGTTCCAAGTCTGGCTTCCTGTATGGTCAGACGCGGGAAAGGTGAGGCTTCCTTGCTGGAGGATAGTATGGTGTCAGGCAGACAGTAATGTGAGACGTTGGCAGCATGCACACACTTCCTGTTTTTGTGCTTCACTTTATGTTAGCGTGTGTGGAGGTGGAGCGTTTGGACGGAGGGACGGGGGGGTGGGGGGGGTAGCCGAGGGCAAAGTAGAAAGTGGCATATTTAGACAGCTACTGATATATCAAGACTTACAGATTTGTGATTGTAACAAAGCTATGAACGAACCAGTCTAACCAGTCTTTTTGTGTGTGAAACCTTTTAGATTAAAATATTTAAATATTATGCCCTACAGATGTGGAGATGGCCCAACCCCAGAGGAAAAAGGTGAACTCTCTCTTCTCTCTCTCTCTCTCTCTCTCTCTCTCTCTCTCTCTCTTTCTCTCTTTCTGTTCCCATTTTATCACGGTCTCTATCCATGTCTTTTTGTTTCCCTTTGGCGTTCTCACAAGTTACAGTATGCCCTAGGTATGTGGGTGAAAACACACACATACCTCATAGCATTGAACAGGTACTATAATTTGTACTGTACATTCCCAGCTATATTATTTACAGTATCATATTATTCAGAGCTTCTTCTATTCTCATGATGTTCTCGGGTTTCTAACCTACCCTTTCATCACTAGCGGTTATTCAGATACTTCCTTTTTTCAGTAGGATTTTCCTTAATCCTCTGTGTGCAGATGGTATATGAACGTATAAAATCTAGGTTACTAGGTTACTAGATACTGCATTCAACCCCATATCCCCCATACACACAGTATATGATGGTTATTAAGTATTAACCTTGTGTTTGCACCACCATATTAAACAGGTCATTTGAATAGATACAGCTTTAGAGCTGTGGGAAGCAGTAAGTGAAGTTAGTCGGTTTAGTGCAGGTGGGAAATTAGACTTCTATTTCCTGCTTCCCCCACACCACTGCTGGTCAATTTGTCTCTGCTGTTGTATGCCTGTGAGTTTATACTTGGTCTAGCAGTCTACTTCCATGAAAAGCTCTAAAGTGTTGAAGGCATTTAAATGTGCTGTCCGCCTTGTTTGCCAGGCTGATGAAGGAAAGAAGCTGTGCTCGTGGAAAGCGGCATGACCGCTGGCTTTAGCAGGGCAGCCAGAGACAGATGTAGGAGGCACATGTGGACACAGTGAGAAATGAAGGCGAGAGAGTGGGGAGAGAGGCGAAACAGACAGATGGAGAAATGTTTGTGGTGAGATTGATAACAGTGGTGTGCGTGGGGCAGAGATGGCCATGTCTGCTTGTTAGTATAATATAACTCTGTGGCCCACAGAGCATCTGCTCCATCCATTTGTGCAATTGGCTCTCAGACATTTAGGCTGAGATAAAGGTATTGCTGTCATGTTGTTTTGGCTAAAACAGGTGTACTGTAATTTCCTGCAATTTTATGGTGTACTTATAATTTATTATAATTTATTATATCTGCTTAGATTAGAGTGAAAGATTAAGGTTAGATACGTGCCTGGTGCTTGTTTCCACCAAAGCAAAGTACTTGCCTTAAATGTTCCAATACAGTTTATGTTTTAGTATTTAGGACACGCCTTTCACCAATCAGTTGCCATTGCTTGTCGTTCACCCATTTGCAATGCAATGCACACCTTCCAGGTGTCTCATGTGTGGCTTTCCTATGGATTTCTCTCACAGAGAATGCATGCACATCTACGGAGGAGAGCTCAGAGGAGGAGGAAGATGAAGAGGAGGACGAGGATTCGGGTGAGAGACACGGATCACATGTCTCTTTCAGGGGTACTCTCCCCAAGGCTATCTTTGATCCCCTAACCTGGTTGTTTTTCAACAGAGAGCGCCGCTGAGAAGGCAGATGAAGATAGGGGTAGGTAACAGCACTGTTCTGTACTCAATGGAATTGATCTCTGACTCTCACAATGTGCGCTCTGCTAGCCATGGCTGAAAATAATTCACATTGTTTGACCTTATGTTCTGTAGAGAATGAAGAGACTGAAGCGGACCTTTCTCATAACGGTCAGTAAGAGGCAGCACGTAACGGTTAACTGTTGTGACTGTTCCACTAACATGAAATTACAGTTTTCCTGTTCCACTAACATGAAATTACAGTTTTCCTGTTTCCTGTTAACTCGTGTTGCCTATTCCAGGGATCTGTCTAAATGTGAAACAGCAGTGAAAAGAAAATTTTGCAAGCTCTGCTTAACACTGCAAAATATATATACTGTACACAGCCATAAACAAATTTGAAAATAAAAGTAATTAAATTAAAATGATCAATTGAAATGAAGCAAATTAATATTTACGAATATTAATGTAAAAATGAAAATGGAAAGCTGTCTTGGCCATACAAACTGTTACCTAACACAGGCATGATTTTAGTTTCCTAGGTGTTTTGACACATTTGTATGACCACGTCAGGTTAAATTGGCTTTGTTTCATCCCAACAGAGCCAATCCCTGGGCCTGATGGAGTGGTTACTAATGGGCATGGTGTGTAAGATTCATCCTCTAATAATGGCAGACTAAAAACTGGACATTGCATGGTACACTGGAGAAAATGACTAACATTTGCTGTTCATCTTAACAGATGTGATACTATTGAAAATATGCTGTGATAAATGCAAAGCTAC
The DNA here is from genome assembly GCA_027564795.1 of Aphredoderus sayanus. NCBI lineage: Eukaryota > Metazoa > Chordata > Actinopteri > Percopsiformes > Aphredoderidae > Aphredoderus > Aphredoderus sayanus. The sequence goes on from JAODUG010028907.1 coordinate 8,856, forward strand.
TCCGCAGGTGAGCCAAAACCCTTTGTATAAGTATAGTGCTAAAGATATAGTGCTTCATTATCCTACATTATGGACTTTGAGGGGTTGTTTTACAGAGCCATGGCAGTGAGCTGGTTACCCCTAGGAAGATCTCAAAAGGACGCTTACAGTGCGTATGCCTCTACTTCTCAGCCTCCAGGTGGTTTCCTCTACACTGATTCTCTGTGTAACATGAATAATGTGTGTACGTTTGTGTATGTGTGTCTCAGGGTACAGCTGGAAGGAGAGGGTACATACGAGTGTACAGTCACAGGCCTGGTGTTCGAGGTGTCTGAACGGGTCCTGATACGCTATTCAGTCCTGTCCTGGTCCAAGTTCGGCGCCTTGCTCCAGGCCTCCTGGAGGTTTGCTGGACCCATCTTCAATGTGGAGACTGTTGGGAAGGATCACGCTGTTCTCAAGTCTATCCAGTTCCCACACTCTCTCTGCCTGGCGGGTATGAGCATAGGCTTCTATTGGACCGTTTTGTTCTAAAATATCTACATAGACTCCAACACAATGAAATGAGCTGTACGGAGATCTCACACCTAATAGGTTACTGCTGAATTTGACAAATACACGGATAGCGAATATTTGTAAAAATGAATGTAGAATATGTTGGACATCAAGCCTTCCTCTGCAACATGTTCTCATCCCCGTATAAACAGTAAACCGTCTTTTGTTCCATTCCCGCCCAGACCCGGAGAACGAGATGACATTCAGTGTCCTGCACATCAAAGACAACCGTCCGGTCATTGAGCCGACCGCCGACCACTCCGGCAGCCATGTGAAGTGGTGCGTGTCCTCGCTGTCTCCCGTGGGCCCTATAGTGCAGGCCAGCCAGCCTGTGGAGCACCATGGGGTGGTGCTCGTCTATAAGGAGCTGGGCAGCAGCAGCGGCGGCAACAGCATGGCCTACATTTTCCGCATCTATCTGGCCACCAACAACTCATCCGACATTAAGGTGAGGAAGGTGCTGGGCACCAGATGTACTGACCGTTGAAGATGTACTGACATACTCATGATTAAGAAGATGTCATCGCTGTCTGCTTTGACTGTTTTGTATGTAGAGTATATAGTAGCAGAATTGAGTTGTATTGGCGAAGTAGTGATGAATAGATAATAATAGATAAATAGTGAATTAGTGATATTATGATTGACTGAGATGGGTAGGAACATGTGGTGGTCAGGTGTGCCTTCAACTGTCTTCTTTGGCAGTACAAACTTGTCCCGTATAGGTCTCTTCAGAATTCTGTAAGTGGTCTGAATCTTGTTTAAACAGTATGTCTCTGCTGGTACAGTATGCAGTTGCATGGGAGTTGCACATTATCGCTAGGCCTATCTGTAAAAATACCATAATCCATCAGTAGATGGCAATAATGCTTTGATTAGGAACAGCTAGGAACTGCCTAATAAACAGGAAAAAAAGGAACAGTAAATATTGTTTAATTAAAAGGATAATAAATAAAATGATGACATAGTTGACATAAAAATAAAAAAAGCAAATTTTTTCTAAACAGTATACATTTGGGATATACATAGATAATATATTTATAGAATTATAGTATATTTATTACCACAGTACTGGTACATCTGCATGTGCCAATAATTTGGTTGGCTAATATCAAATCCAATTTAATTGTACAAATTCACGCTAGCAATTTATCTGACAGTCGGAAGTTCCCATGTTGACTAATTGGGGCAATGACTAGGGCTCGCTGCAGTACCATATCGTTCCACAATCTTCCACACATTGGAAAACTGTGGGGTTCTGTGGAGCTTGAAATGTTTAGGCTAAGCGCTTATAGCGGAAGAGAGAAAATAATGAGATGTGTGCAAGGTAAAACTCACAAATGGCAGGCAGTGTTTAAGACTTTGAAATGTAAAATGATTCACTACTTTATAAAACAAAATTTTAATAGTTTTACACACAATTCTACAGTTGTAAGACACAATAATCGCTGAATGTTTATTTTATAATTGTGTTTTCTCAAGTGAATGAATCTTTGGTGGGGGCACTGCCCTACCTGCCCCTGTGAATGAGCTGTGCCTGCTTGAGTTGTGCGATGAAGGGTAAATGACAGGATGTGAACCACTGGGCCTTTAAAGAGCCCCTCAGTAACTCTTTGTATCCCTCTTCTCCCTGTGTGACAGGACATTGGCAAGCAGGTGCGCAACTCCAACAAGTATTGTATGAAGGTGGAGAAACCGCCCACCTGTAAGCTGAAGGAGAGGAAGTACTATCTTACAAGTGAGCCGGAAGGAGAGATCACCCCAAAGGTAAGTACGTTTCTGCCCTGTCTTGTGCTTATGTGGTAATCGTTTTATTATTGTTGTTGATGCATCTGCTTTTCAGGTCCTGCCGTTTACCCTTGAAGTGATAGGGAAGAAAGGGTACTTTGAAGCATTCTTTGAGCAGCCCCCTCCATTTAAATTGTCTCTTAAGGATACAGAAACAGATAAAACAGTGTGGTCTTCTACAATCAGAGAAGGTACTTTCATGGTTATCTGTTTTCTATGTCCATTTGTGTTTACAAGTGCATTCACATGTGATTATGACCTGTCTTATTAGGAGACTGTGTTGACCACCGAGTGGCAAAGAAAAGGATAAGGACAGAAAGTAAGTCCACTTGTTTTTCATTCAGTGTTCCCAAATTTGATTCCTTCAGGAGTTCTGAGTTATTAGAAACATTGAAAAAACCATTGCATTGACATCACTACAGTTTGATAAACTGCCACTTCCGCCACCCTTCTAGCTACCACTACAGGGAGAAAAAGAAGCAGCAGTGTGTCAGAAGAGGAAACGGGGAGCAAGAAATTTCGAGGGCAGGATGAGTCCGGTGAGTAATGGCTATCCTAGTCTAAACCTCTTCCGTCCATTAGCACTACTTAGCAACTCGTGCTGAACGTCTGTTACATACATCTGTGGAATAAATTAAGAGACCACTGTGCATTGTTTAAAATGTAATAGAATAAATATAATGTAAATATAAAATATATAATATAAATAAAAACACTTCTATAAATGTAAATATAAAAATACTTATATTACATGAAAATATACTGTAAAAATGTTAAAAAATCTAAGAAACTGCTGCAGTGGTCTAAATGTTTTTCATGGCTGTATATATGCCTGTAAGCTTGACAACACTATCAGGAAGTGGGGGTAAGTTTTGATTGGCCCTTGTCACCATTGTCACTCACAAGTCTGAATGCGTAATTCCAAGTATCATTTAATGTCAGATATGGTCATTTGGCAAAAATACCTCTGCTGTCAAGTAGGTGGATCTTGACGCAGAACGCTGTGTCCCAGACTTTACGTATGGGACACGTAAAGTAATTAAATAAAAGTAAAGTAAGTGAAGTAAGTAAGTAAACCTTACATACCGGTAAGTAAAGTCTGGCTCTGTGAGACTATGGCTATTCTAATGAGAATTTTAAATTTTTTGGGTCATGATGTTAATCTTGTTCATTCTTGAAAATAACTTTTGTACAGATGGAATACGGCCTGTGCAATCCATGTCAGAGAAGCAGCTAATGAAAGTTGCCAAACAGCTGGGGAACGAGTGGAAGCAAGTGGCCATCTACATAGACCTGAACACCAAGGATTTAGAGGAAATCCAAGCAGAAGAGAAAGATGTCCTCATGCAGAAGCATAAAATGTTGCTGTTGTGGCAGAAACGGAGGAAACCGGGAGAGGCCACTGCACAGCAATTGTTGGAGAGTTTGGAAGATCTGGCTGAGGTGTCAAATGAGGCTCGGCAGACACTGAAAGGTAAATACTGAGGTATCCACATGTGTGCAGTAGGCAACTTTGAATAATACATTTATATAAAATTTGATAGTACAACAAACCATCATACACCAGATTAAACCAATCTGGGGTTACCAAAAATATTATTTTTAGTACCAAACAAATTACCAAATGGAAAAAACTTGAGGTGAGGTGAAATATTACAAATAAGTAAAGTACTTGCATCTGCATCCGTGTGCGAAAGCCAGTTAAAAATGTCAGCATCGGTTTTGCGTACCTATTTGGAAGGCTTAGTTCACATCAGTTGGGTAATTTGTCATTTACATTGGGTAACGACATATGAAAAGTGAGTTACCCAATGTAAAATAATAGGCCTATGTAGAAGTGTAAAATATATGTCCTTACTGTTAACACCTGAAGAGTATACAGTAAATGTACATCATGTTTGTTGGTGTGATCCTCAAAGATCCTCTTATACTTCACCATTCTTGCTCATTTCTCCAAAGTTTCCTACCACAGCTTTAAGCCACACATAGAGGAAATCTTTGTCATCTCTGTTTCTATTCCTCAGATATGATGGACAATGGATCAGCTGAATGAGATGGCTAGGGTGATACTGACAACAAAGCACTATGGTGGATTTGACCACTGGCTCTTCAGAAATGACCTGTAGAAACTTTTAAATGTTCCCTGATGCACAAGGGCTGGTCCTGGCCTCACACTCTCTATGACAACATTAAGTTCTCCAATATTTATTTAAATTTCAATGCTTGATGTGGCTTAACATGGGATCTCCTGTCATACTGAAACATTTCATGTCCTTTTCAGATCCTTTTCATGTCCTTTTCAGGTACAAGTGAGACATGTAAGCAGTCTGACTTAGCTTTACCTTAGTGTACCTTAGTATAACACTTTGTACCCAGTTGTAGTATTTGTAGATAATAAGCAATATCATAAGCTGAAAAATGTCATTTATGTTGCTAGTTGTTGTAGGTGTTAGGTGTTGAAACTGCAAAAAAAAAAGAAAGGGGAAAAAGTCCAACTATCTTTTCAACCTGTTTATTTTGTTTCATTTTGATCTAATGAGCCTTTGGGACTTTCTGGAAATAATTAGGCATTACCACTTACTTAACTGTGACTGAGGAAAGCACGATTGATTTGAAAAAATCATGAAATGTGTTAATTTGTATTATACTTGTAAACATTTTTTGTTTGTTTTACATTTCATGTTTTTCTTGTCATTTTAATACTGTACTTGACATCTCTGGGTAATTAATTTGAAATGTTTACTTTGTTTAGCTTTGATACATTCCAACCAGCACAATATGACTATGCACTTGACATTTTGGATACCATGTGATACCCATTTCATCAGAGACATCTAATGATTGGGAAATTGTAATTGTTGGTTTCGTAAAGAGTCAAAACTCTTATTACGAAACCAACAATTACAATTTCCAAATTAGATTTGGAGCTGAAACAATCATGCCTTATGAAGAAACTGTAAAGTAGGGAAAACCATCATTCATGTTGTGATCATCATGCTAATATGTTCTTGACTACCTGATATTTAAGTAGTTTGGTTAAGCGTCAGATTTCAAAACATAACAAGATGTTTAAGGAATTAAGGATGATTCTGTCATGAAATTAGTTTAGTTTATTATGAAACATTCCATGTCTGATTCATGTTTATCTCATGTACTTCCAAAAGCAATTGATCCAAAACATTAATTTTTTTTGGGAATGTTGTTGCACAGACATCTCAGGATACTGTGGAAAATAAATCTGAATAAAACATGTTTTATTGTAAAAAAAAGAAAAAGGAAAAAAAATGATATGTGTTTGCTTTCTTTCTCACAATAATGTTTTCACAAAGGTTTTGGAATCAGTCTGGGAACCCCTAGTCATGGAACCTACTGTAGCGACCTAGTAAGCAATGTATAACTTGTTGTCAATTTCACCAAATATCACTCTGCTTGTTTACCATTTTCTGCGTGCTGAAAAAATAAACCAGTTCTACACAGCCCTAGCTGTAAATATGAAGAAAACAAAGTGGTGCAGACCGCACACAAAACCAATATACTAGCCTCCCCAATGCGAAGCTTCTGAAGGTCCACTCTATGGCATTGAAGGGTGCAGTGTTTTTGTTTTGATTGAGTTCAAGGTAAGGACGTCGGCTGTATCTGGATGAGAGGACTCCAGTGCCTAACTATTAGGTAATCATTCATTCATTCATTCAATTCAATCCATTTAGAATGACTCAACACTCAGTACATGCTGCAATAAATACTTTATTATAAATATAATAATAATAAATAACGTCTGAAGGAATTAAATAAATATATTAAATTAAATTATTCACTATTAATTTTTGTCACAAAAAATGGTATACATAGCCAACATTGTTATTACATAATGTATCACCTTAATACATTATCAACTTAATAGTAGGCCTATTAAGCTCTCACTAAGACAATTAACCGTTTAGGAAGTTAGCTTACATCTGAGCACTGTCCCAGGGAGAGCGCTACTTGGTTATTAGTAAAACAATCGTAGTGATCGATTAGGAAGGCGTCTGCTTGTTGATATGAAGAAGGTTAACATTCGTAGTGGTGGTGAGGGTGATGTTTACTTTCGGTGGTTTCCAAATGATATGTAGCCCATAGCCCGGGCGATGGTGATGGCACGCACATGGAACCCCTTCATCAGCTTGCACATTTGTTGCCTGTTCTCAAAGGTCTCTTTCCACATATGGGATGCATTTTCCTAAAAAGATTGACGCTGAATTTAAGGATAAAGCAATATGGTTCCCACCAAGTTTGGTAGAAATAGTGCGACATACAATTATTAATGTCTTAATTATTTAGGATAATTATGATTACAGTGGCAAATATTATCAAAAACGGGCTATAGGCAGCGTGCGCAAGGACGCATACAGGTACAAGACTGCGCCTCTGTGTGGAGAAATCTATATTATCCACATACATGCATTTATGAACAATTTGCTATTTATTCGTAATGCAGCCTGCGTACTTTCGATCAAAGAAAAGCATAAAGAATACCTCTGAAATCTGGCTCTGTTCAACTGGCTCTTGGGCGCAGTTCTGTGTAACCAAAGAAGGTTTAGTGAGACAACTTAAGTGTTATTTCCCAATATTTTCTCTTCCTCACTGTTTCTGTCGTTGATGATGTCTCTATTCTGTTTTTCTCTCTCTTACTGGCAATTATTACACACCTTAATCAAACTTTTTACAATTTCCAGGGTTGGGTTAAGCAGGGTCACATGTGTAGTGCTGACCCTCTCAGGCTCACGTAGGTAGCGCTGTAGAACAGTGGCATAGTGTGCCAGGTCCTTCATGATATTCCTTAGACATTCACTCTGTGCAGAGAAACAAAAAATGTCATATCTGTGCGTTTTAGGTTGTAACCCGGTCAAATAAGAACAGAGAGTTATGTATGCACTTCTCACATACTGGCAAAAGTTTAGAAATAAAAAGTACAAACATAATAGTCACGAACATTGTCATGATTAAATGTCACACTAAATGTTGTTACCACAGCTGTCACTTATCCTTATGAACATATTAAAACAAAACGTTCACCTTTTTAATGTTCCAGTTCCAAGAAACCCTTACTGGAAAGTTTATCAACAACATACCTATTACATTTCTAATGGTAATATTAGTACCAGCTGTCTATAATGAGCTGTATAGTTAAAATAATTTAAACAGTTCTTTGAAACTAACATTGTGTTTCAAGTGACAAGGTCCTCTTTTAAAGCTTACCTCACTAAACGTTACATTCCATGGGGTTTCAATTTGGGAACAACTTGAACTCTGTAATATAAAAGTGATTCAACCATATTATTATTTTCTTTATTCACTCTCGATGTATAATTTGTCAACATCAATTTCACTGTGGAATGATTTACCTCTGTCAGAGTGGGTGCGCAGGCTCGTACTGTTTGCGTTTTATTTAGTACTTCCATCATTCGACTATCCATCCAGCAATTTAAACCGCGAAACAGGTCGTCCTGAAATAAATGTTTAAAAAAAACATTAGACATTCGAACGAGAGAGACAGAGATCGTGTAGATGTAGACAACATTTCCACATTAGCATTTTAGATGTTGATACTTACATTTTGTAGCAGATGTGCAATACTTGTAATCAGAGCTTTAGAGAGTGACATGCATTGCGCGCACTTCTCTGCGCTTAGACTGGCAGAAGCGCGCAATGGAGATCCATTAGTTGCATCGAAGCGCGTCACCACCAGCAGCAAGTAGCTGTAGATACCTGCACACACATACACACAATTAGTTCTCAACGCGACATCAAATTGGAAGGTGCATATATATGTAAATGTGTACATGTAACATGCACTTAATCTAATCTATGGCTAAAGTTAAGTGTGTAATCGTGTGCTTATTATGGCTAATTTATAAATGTCTTCTTATGTATTGTAATTTATCGTATCTCATGTTCAACTTACACAATTTTACGTTTGCCATAAATTTGCTTAAAATTAGATTTCAGTGTCCAGTAAGGCTGCAATGAAGGAGTGTGTGTTTTACTCATTAGGCTGCTGCTTTAGGTTTTTATAGAGCAACTAACGAAACAAAAACTATCGCGTCACGTGAATTTCCACCTCCTACATTCAAAGCCATGTATACTATACTACCACGCAGTCGTTTTCCCGAATTTTTGATTGAAAGTAAAACCGGGAAAAGTAGGCCTATGTCTTGCTTAAAGACTACCGGTGAAAACGGTCAGATGACTTAGCTCTTTGGCAAATCCACAGGCAGTACAGACGTTAAACTGGAACATTCCATCAGAACTAAGTAATTAAATACGATTTGAGATTGTATTTTCTCTTTATCCAGTGTATTGTACCTTGTGCACATTATAATGTGCACGTGCCTGTAAAACAGGTTTATGAATTTCGTTTTGTCTTAGTCTTGTCTTTGTCATTTTATTTAATTTCAAATGTAAGTCTACCTCGGGATTCCCTAACTTGTGTTGTAGTGTTCGCGGGGTAGATGATAAGCTGCTCCATTTCCCAAATAATCAGTCAGTGAAGTCTAGTTATTCAGGTCAATGGTCAGGGAAGAAAGTTTACTGCCATGTTAATTCTGTCATTTTCTGACTCATATGTCATCAATGGCACTCACTTTATAGCATTTCTGCTTTTAAATTTTAAAAATTTCTGCTACTAAATTGAAACCCATGCAAACAGCTGTACTGTTCTGAATAATAGCATATAGTTACATGCTACAGTAGACACATACATACACAGACATACACACAGACACACACACACACACACACACACACACACACACATATCGTAAATGTCAACTTCGCCATTACTAATTTTCAATAATTGATAGAAGCCGACAAGTGATTTGATGAATCAAGCGCACTGCTATAATAAAAACGATTAAAATGTAAAGAAGACATTGAAACTATAATAATAATAATAATAATAATAATAATAGTAATAATAATAATAATAATAATAATAATAATAATAATAATAATAGCGACAACAACAGCAGCAACTACAATATATTATGCTTTGATCAGGTTATTTAAATGCATTGTACTTTTGAATTCCTTTTCATTTGTGGCAAAACTAAATGAACACCATCACATACTGTCACGTTTCCGTTGAACCTGTGTTCAGTGAATTTTTGCTTAAAGGGGGGTGTCCTAATTTACTTGGGCTTCCCAATAATGTCGTAATTCTTTCTTACTATCGCTCTAAGTAAGCCTAGAACTAAAAACAAACCAAGGGTGAAAGTGTGTGTAAAAAGCATTGTGGGAAAGCTATGAAATGTAATGTTGAGAGGCATTTATAGAATTGTGATGACCAGAGATTTACACGCCAACCAGTGAGAGCAAGAATGAATCAAGCTTTATACATACTGTAAATGATTTGCAATACCTTTCAACACTATATATTTTTTGTGTTACGTCAATTGGTCAACCTGTTGATTTACATTAGGAGCAAGGGTTACATTAGAACTAAAAGTGTTTTTGCTACCAACAAATTCTACTCTCCCTAAAAAATATCATTAAAAGTATAATTTCCATAGTGCCCTGTGTGAGCATTAATTCTATCTGGCAGTGTGTGCGCATCTCAGAACAAAGTAAATGTGTTATCCAAAGTTAAATATCAATATTTAACAAAATAATTGCAAATTACTGGCAGCATATTTTAAAGGACTGTAGATAGGCAGGTGTTTTGAGATAACCTGGATGATTTTAACTATTGCTAGCAGGGCATGTACACGCATCCAATGTCACCAACCTATGTGTGGGCTCATTTGTTTTAGATAAACTACTGTGTTCTTGGTGTAATACATTAATATCCATTGATTAAATTGTTTATTTACACACTTTGGGCGAGTACAGATGCTCACCCGGTGGTAATGGATGATGAATGAAAAACGAATAGTCTCGCATCTAATCATTTATTTTAGTTATACAGGTGCTCGTCATATAATTAGAATATCATCAAAAAGTTGATTTATTTCAGTAATTCCATTCAAAAAGAAAAACTTGGATAATGTATACATTCATTCCACACAGACTGATATATTTCAAGTGTTCAGTCCTTTTCATTTTGATGATTATAACTCACAACTAATGAAAACCCCAAAATCAGTATCTACGTTTTTCCATAATATTGTAAAAAGGTTCAAGTTTGAAGACACCTGGTGCCACACTCTAATCAGCTAATTAACTCAAAACACCTGCAAAGGCCTTTAATTGGTCTCTCAG
>JAODUG010028917.1:0-19410 GCA_027564795.1 Aphredoderus sayanus
GAGAGAGAGAGAGAGAGAGAGAGAGAGAGAGAGAGAGAGAGAGAGAGAGAGAGAGAGAGAGATGGAGAGAGAGAGAGCACAAGAGGAACCAAAGAAACAGATACAAAGGGCGAGAAAGAGCGGGCAGGGCTGTGAGGAGATACATTACAAAAACTCTAAAGTAAACATGTTATCTTAGGGTTTGATCTTCCAGCGGCTGCAGCCAACTGCCTCTTTGCTTCGTCCTCATCTCCTGTAATGAGTGCCATGCCAGAGATGGCCTGATCGAATGAACACAAACCACCGCTGCTCCACTTTGAGGCGGTGGCCAAGATACGTTAACCCAGCCTCTGTATTCAACACAAAGCCACTGCTACCACTTCCCATAAGGGAGCACCTTCTTCAGACACTTCTGAACAATGACTTCATTATCCGGTGTCTTCGGTTGAGTATGTAGTCAAAGTGTTCTTGTATTGTTTATCATTCTTTCACAAATGTTTTACTTCAGTCACAAAGAAGAGAGTGACTGCAAGCTGTCCTCAAAATGGACCATCACCTTGCTGGTTATGGCTGGCTCACTTCAAAATACCTTCCCAAGTCTTAAGTCTTAATCTGGTTTGTAAGGCGTACGCACTACGCTTTGTTGAAGTTTCACTCGCTGGAGATGGACCTAGTGTAAGCCACGCATACCTGCTCTTGTCATATGGGTGCATGCCTGCACACGCACACGCACACGCACACACAAAGCAGTTTAGATCTATGGGCAGGCTGATACTCAATCTGGAAAGTGGACAAAAAGCACACATATGATCTTTTAAACCCAAACCTTCGCCGCTCGGTGAATGTGCAAAGGTGTGCACAAGCCAAGCGCCTGTGTCTCGAACACCGTGCACACACACACGCACGCACACACGTGCACACGCACTTGTCCATCTCTCTACGCTGCATCTCTTCTCTCCACACCCAACCTGCTCATTCTCTGCCTAATCACACACACACACGCGCACACGCACACACACACACACGCCAGCGTCTCTCGGCATCTCTCACCACGCAGGCCATGGAGGTGAAGTCTGAAGGTAATGGCTTCCATTTGCCGTTAATGCCGGTGGGTCAGGATGTGATGGCTGGGGGAGGGCTTCATTACAGAGGCACAGCAGGACCCTTGTCTCACGCCGCAACTCATTATGTTTCCCCCGCCCTCCTGATGCATGGCAAGTTCCCGCTGTCACACAACAGCTCCACCCAACACACACACACACGTATGCAGAAACAGGTAGTGCACAGGGCTACATACTGTACCGTTCACATTGCCTGGTCATGCTAATGTATTTCCTAAGACTGGAATGCTTTTGGACTATCACAGTGAGGGCTTCGCTTAATCTGCGGCGTGTGCTTGTGTAGGTCTTCTTAGGCACACGCACACACACACACGAATGAAATCGATAAAGTCAAAACAGACAAACAAGCAAACACAGCGCCATTCATAGATGCAAATTCCTGCCTCTGGAAGCAAACATACAGGATGAATTATGACACACACACACACACACACACACAGTTCTGTTCACATGTGCACACATATGGGTAGAAATAGATGACATACATTCAGAAGCGCATTCACATTAATACACCCAGAGTTGATTAATGGCTGCTCGCGTGTTGTTAGTGTGCTCAGGTGTGTCTGCATCTATTGTCTACAGCAGCCTTGTGCCGGTGTGGTGAGCCATATTTAGATATACAGCTTCTCTGTGCTCCTTCTCAAGCACAACGCTGGGATGTTGTCCACAATGTCTGTGGGAAATGATGGAGGATTTCCGCTTTTCTCATGGAAAACTCTTTTGGATTTGTTTTCTTAAAGTGCATGTGCATTATAATGCTTACTTAAGGAATAGATTTGGCTGTCAACTGGAAAATAAGTACTGATAAGAACTCCCTGTATTTCATGCTTGGGTGTTATTTATTATGCGTTTGTATTGTTGTACAATTACTCATGTGACCACGGGCAAATAGGCTGCTTAGATACTGTTAGATACTGAAGTATGTGTTTAATCTACCACGGCTGTCACATCTGCTTTGTCGTTTAAAGGTATGTGTGTTCCTGCCATGGAAATTAGCTTGCGGCACATTAATAAATGTTATTGAACTGAACCGAATATTCCCTTCCAACAAATCCGCTCACATTAGTGAGCGTTCATCTGGCCGGCGTAAAGGTGTGACAGCAGTGCTAGCGTCCTATCCGATGTGACACGTTGTGTTTCACCTATTTGCGACACGGACAGCGCGCTGGATCAACGGCGGCGGAACATGGCTGGACACACGGTAGAAGTGTAGGGTGGTTCTACTGCTGCGACGTGTCACAGCTGACATCCCTGCTCGGACCCCGAACAGCATTTAAACCGAGCGGATGCCCAGCTCAGCGTTAACGCGGCCAAGGGCTGTCAAAACAATCACGCGGTTAATGTCACATACACAGAGAAGACACACGGGCGGGCACGCAAAGAGTCGCACGTTGGTCTCCCAGCACAAAGTGAACATCCGCCATTGAGAGTGCATGCAAGAGCTCTCGTCCGCTGATTGATGGCTTCAGTCTCATTGCCACTCTGTCTTGTGGACGTGTATTTATTTTCCCATCCATGCAAGTGAAGTACTTTTGTTTCCTAAGCTAATATGCTAATTCAGTCCGCGGTGTGGGGCAGACTGATGAATGGCTGGTTTGAGCGACAGATTAGTTTCGGTGAGGCAGGTGTGCGCATCGCAGACGCAGGACATGTCTGTTTCTGCTGTAGGTTGTCACATAAGGGATAAGCAAGTCATGGACAAGCAATTTGTCTGAGGTGTAAATTAATTTGCAACATGAAAAAAGAAATGGATGGAGGTATGAAAATGTTAAGTAATTAAGATGATAGATTGGATGCAGCGCAGAGCTTTGTGTGTCGTCGCTGCAGCACATGGAGATACTGTACACGGCCGTGAGCGCGAGAGCAAATGACCCATAGTGCAGAATGCCGTCTTTGTTTTGAGTGTGCAGTTTGTCAGATGTCTGCCTGGCTGTCTGTCTGTTTTTATATGTCTCTCTGTCTTGGCATCTCGTCTTAAAGTAATTTGTCTTGAACTGCGTAGCAAAACTAAACAAACTTCTGTTTTATGTAAAGGTCAAATTGTGTTATGTGGTCAGTTTTGCCTGATAGGGCTTGACTCATTTTGAAAGTGGTTTAACATGTCATCGTTCCTCTCTGACAAAATGGTGGTGTAAGTCATATTTTGCCCCAGGTGTGACATATGTTCAGAATAGTATCGGAATATCAGGATAGTATCATCTTGACCTATCCACCCACCCCTACTCATAGCCCGTTGTTGTCAAGTTGGGGCACGTTTCAAAAAGTGCAACACCAAATTCAGCTCAGGAGAAACATTTGTCCAAAATGAAAATGGAATGGCCCAGTGCCTTTAAGTTTAAATTAAATAGATTGATTCTGTAAACCTTAAATTCGTAAAGTCTTTGGCACAAAGACCGCCATTATGTCAGCTAAATGGCAAGACAAACACACAGACAACCATTGTCATGGCCAGATGGGTTATACAGATTGGTAGGATATAAGATGTTTTTGTGTGGAGGACAGTTGTGATGACCCACTGATAAAGAGGTCAGGCCAGGTCGAGATTGACCTCTACATCCCCGTTTGCTCTAGAGATACTGACAGTTCAACTGGCTAATTTTACTGCCCTGCTTATCTCGGTGGTTATAGTCTTTCTATTGGATTTCTCTTTCTCTCTTCATTTCTTTAACACATTTTTTATCTCTTTATGACTGATTTCCAAGGGCAGTAGGTTTTGCCCTGTATTCACCAATTTGTTGCATCTTGTGGGATCATCTTATTACAAGCCACTGTCATGACAAGCAATTCCACCACCATTTTAAAAGGCCTCCTAGTCATTCTTAGCACGCACTCCTTTGTTGTAGTGTCCTCTTTGTGGTGCTTAAATAGGAGCCTGGACTCAACAAATTGAATTTTTCTTTTCTCTGTGATGTTATTTGCGCGTAATCCTGTTAGTGAATGGAAGCAGCTATTGGATGCCGTGGGCTGCTGATCTTCAAGGCTCCTCACTGCTACCTCAACCTCTTCAGTGTGTCTGTCAGCATTTGTTTTGTGCTGTCTCTTTCACTCAACTCCTCCATTTATATTTCAGCCTTGTGCCCCCTGTGTGAATAAGTTCCCCGTTGGCTTGTGTCCATTCACATGATGAGCCAGGACAGATGTTGTTTAGCCCTCCTTATACCCCTGGTGCTGTGCTCTATGTACTGTAGTTGATCTGGTTTGTCAGTGAGTTGGTGAACTGTGTTTATCTTGCTATGTTTACTGTATCAATCTACGGTAGATGTCCTGGCATCATCTTTGTGCTAGAGCCTGTGACACAAATAATTTACTTTTCTCTGTTGATGATTATATGGAAACCAAAACAACCCAAAAAAAGTTTTCTTCACGATAGCCTAAACGCAATCTCCCTAATTCCGCATCTCTCCAGATTACACATTTTATTTTGTAAAGGTAAACCGTGTTTTTTCTGGGCACCTCTAGCAGAGCCATTTAAAGAAGCCTGGGTAGTTGGAGAGGCGTCATTACCATAATTTCACAGAGGCACACTGAGCTTAATTATCAACATGGCTTGTGCAGACTACAGCACAGCTCATCACATTAGAATGGAGTCCCTGCTGGTGGTGCACGCGTCCCGCCCGTTCCCACAGGACTGCCTGGAAACGTATTGCTGGCACCGCTTGACTCCACACAGCTCCTGAAACTTCCCTCCAAGATATTGGCATGCTAACAAAGATGCAGCGACGTAATGCACTTCCACGGGAGGAAATGTGGAACTGTTCCGGTCTCTTAACTGGGCCTTCCGTCACCAACAGCATTTTGCTGAGGAGGCTGAGGGTATGTAGCACCCAGACAGGTAAATCTACCATGGATGGCCTGAAACAAAGTACCGGTACATTATCCCTGAAAATGTTTGCTGCAGAAATACCGTCTCACATTGACCATAAGTACTTGGGAATTATTGTAATATTCTCCAAATACCCATTAACCCATAGCCTAGTGATGCCACCCTGATATCGCAAGCTAGTTTGACTTTGCCGTGAATATCAGTATGGAACCCCTCAATTCAAAAGCTGATGTCATAAAGTCTGCGCTAATGCATTTGTATGTTTGGATAACAAATAATCACAAATATACTGTACATGTGCCAGCTATCTGAAGAGAATTGAAGGGTTGAAGGGCTGTGTATTGCAGTCCTCTTTGCGGCCACTTGTGTTTTACCTCTGTCTTCATTGGAACGCGATTGGTATTCCCCCCAGACAGGTGTAGGTGCCCAGACATTCATTTGGTGTCCCCTTTAACCATGGTCTTACCCTAATACTATGCATGGTCACATCCAGGGTCCAAATCTGCTCCACTCACAGAGAGAGAGAGAGAGAGAGAGAGAGAGAGAGAGAGAGAGAGAGAGAGAGAGAGAGACTTACAGTACACACGCACACTTCCAATAACGCTCATCAGCAGACTCTCAGTTCATTTAATAACAGAGTTTCAACTACAGAACTCATTTGCTCAATGGAATTAGATGCATCAGTCTACGTTCATGGGACAGTGCTGGCCTGCTGGCTGGGGCTGTTACTGGATGTAGTGCATACTGTAGCTCGATCCCCGACATGGCCAACTTTGCTGTAAGCTTCTTTGAGCAAGATACCTAGCCCTCTTCCTGCTTAATACTGTAATTGTGCTCACTGTAAATTGCTTACAATAAAAGCATCTGCTAAATTGCATAAGTGTAATTGTAATATATATGTGAAGGTTTATTCTAACTGTATTCCGTATGTATTGGAAAATGTGCATTCACGTGTACTTTACATGAGTGGCCCTCTACATATCCTACCCTATAGGCTGTTATTACAAATAGGTATCTTATTTATATCAGCTTGGCTGGTTATCTGGGTTATTTTCTTGCCTTCCTTGGGGTGTTCATTTTAACAACTCTATGCCAAGGCTAGAAATCAAAGTACCTGTACTATTTCTGCAAGCACAACCCTTGCTTATGGAATGAAACAGAAAAATATGAAGAAAACTTTGGGGGAAAAAAAAACACCCATTTTGATATATAGCTTTGGGCCTGCATCTGTAATTAATTAAGCAATATTTCTCCACATATTCCAGCATATGCTTCACGTCTATGTCTTTCATCACTGCCAAACATTTCTGGCAACTCAAACAAACATTTTGTCCTGCAAATTAAGATTTATTATACATGCTCACTGATGGTGTTTTGCGTTTCGCTCACAACCTCGCCCCAGAAAGACACAAATTGCCATGGTGGCCGGGAGGGGGGGGGCCTGTTTGTTTCCTCAGGACTGCCGCGTGCACATCTTTGTTATTCAGCTAACGTGACATCAAAAGCATATGCGGTCATGTAAGGTATCTGTGTGTCATAGGGAGAACTGCCTAGCCTCAGTACAATGTGTGTGTTCTTTCATCCCCTTTGAAGTCAACTGCAGCAGCAGATAGAGTCCCAATTTGGACAGCGGCCCGAATGGAAAGTTCCTTTCAGGGATGAGAGTAAACAGCAGGTGGTGATGACAGGGATGGTTCCAGTAACACCCCGCAGGTTCACACTGTTTCTGCACCCCCACCCGTTCCCACCCCGAGGTGGTCTCAGATAGCTGTGACTGTCACAGATAGGCTTGTAGGGCAGGGAGAATGAGCTTTACGATTATTAGTCT
The DNA here is from genome assembly GCA_027564795.1 of Aphredoderus sayanus. Classification (NCBI taxonomy): domain Eukaryota; kingdom Metazoa; phylum Chordata; class Actinopteri; order Percopsiformes; family Aphredoderidae; genus Aphredoderus; species Aphredoderus sayanus. Next base: position 6,752 of record JAODUG010028917.1, read on the forward strand.
CTTCTAATGAAACCTTGCGCCCCTCCTGCCTACAAGGCCTTGGATGCATATTTCATAACCCATCCGGGGTTTTTTATTTATTTAATTGTCTTGTCTCATTGGCACATCAGTGTTAAATGCTTTACACTGCATAGCAAGGCCTTTCATACACTAGCCTGAGCAAATGAATGAATGGAAGCAGAACATTTATGACTTCTCTTGAGGTGAACTGTTGTTAGAAGGTTATTCTAGATTATTTAGTTCTATTGAGAATCTTGTCAGCATACAGTATCCTATTGCAGGAGAATGCAATGATGCCAAAGCTTGCTGATGACACTTCATACATTTGTTTACAATCTAATTCAACTCTCCCCATCACTCATTGGTCTGCCCAGGACCTTCATCTGCCCAGGAGAAACTCAACTTAGCGTCTTGGCATGTTTTCACAGCATGGTACCTGCTCTGCTTGATTCGACTCGAACTCAACTCTACTTGCATTTGGTATACCAGCTTGTTTGAATTCTACTGCAGATCCTGTAATCCTGTAATCCCTAAATGTATCTGGTCATCATAGCAATGCCAGTGTTTGAAGCACTCCTGCCATTGTGGTTCTTTATAAATTGCTAGTCACTTTTACGTTTTTTCTTTTTCTTTTTTTAATTTTCTCTGTTGGATAGTCTTTTGGTAGCTGCGTACGGCCAACAGTTCAGAGACTTTTTGATAGACCCTCTTTGGATGGATCCAATTCTCGCTGGATCCTTTCATCTACACCTCCTCAACTGGCCATGGCGTGGATTTGCAAGTTGCCCTTTAATAACGGTGAATAAAGTCACAAGTCGAGGTAAGTCGAGATGAGCCCGTATCATGGAAAGCGGTTTAAGATGATGGAGAAGATATTAGCATTTCACAACTCGTACCCCATGCAAATAATTTGGATGCCTTTTTCTCCATCTCAGAAGACATGGCTACTGTCCAAGTGCTGTGCATCAGCCAAAGAAAATACTTTATATTTCTGGGCATGTGTGTGTGCTTGGAGGCCTGTGGGAGACCTTTATGATATTGCTGTAAAGACCTGTAGAGCCCGGCGGTGAACTGATGCATCGCGTATGGTCGCTAGGTCATCACATACCTTGGCTCCACATAAGCACATTCAGTCTCTTGCTCACTCTGACTGTATCACCATGCTCTGGGAGCAACTACCCATGTCTGAATAGATCTCCTGATCTGAGTACAATCAAGGTAAAGAGAATCAAGGTTAATTTGGCAGGACCTGCATTGAGACATGGGTTTGTAGTCCACAAACCACTTTGTGAATTTCATTCTGCTGCTCTCGGCTAGCCTGGGATAATGTAGACACAAACATATTTACACTAAAAATAAAGGTATTTATGTTATTACACACACACACACACACACATACACACATACACACGCACAGGTATGTGCGACATTTTACAGCTAGCTGTAAAAATACTGAAATCTACTGCTATTGAATTTTCCTGACTGCTACATCTTTTCAAATCAATATTTGACTCCCTTAGTGAGAGGGATTAATTGCACTTCAAATCTGTTTGAGTGTGCATTTGAACATGTTCATCAGCAATAACGGCCAACTGCATGAAAGCCAAGGCTGTTTTTTCAATGCGTGCAGGCTGTGCCAGCCAATGTAAAAAGACTGTAAACACACTCAGGATTATTTTAATGAATTGATGTAAATTCTCAGGATCTAAACTTCCTTATCTTAATTCACACACTGACATTTGCCATTAAATAATCCGTTGTTAGTGGTATGTGAAGATCCAGAAACAAATCTCTTTTTCCACCACCACCACTGATGTCCATTATTTTCTAGAAACATACTTCAAAAGTGTCTACAATGATGAACCATGTCTTTATTAGTAGATGCATTTTCAAGTTACTTCTGTGTTAAAAGCATTTAATCCAATAGAATGGCAACAGGAAGCCATATATATTTTATGTAAATGTTGTTGGCAGTGACAAACAGCAATTTTTTAAAAACTTTTGGTCATCTTGTTCTTTATTCTTCACACATTCTTCACACTGGGACAAAACGCATTTTAATATGCTCAGATCTCTGGTGTAGGTTGTATTACTGTATATTAACAATAGTGGTAGTAGATTTCCATTGGCAGTTGGCATTGTCAATCACAAGGATACAGTATACGTAATTCTGGCACAATGCTATAGTGCAGTGCTTTATTTGCTAATTTCAGTCTTTCTGTTTCTTTTAAGCAGTAAACATATTTACAGTAAACAATATTACATATTTAAAATATTTACTAAACCTGCAAACAGCCAGACTGGTGTCATTTAGTTTCCCAACACATGCCTCAATATAAATGTAATGTCTAATTTGATCATTGAGTTGTGTAGTTGGTTGTGTACGTCACTCAAAACACCTCTCCTCTCACGTAGGTGGGTCTGGATGCAGTTAGCCAACGCTATGTCCCAGACTTTATGCAAATAACATCTGGCTCTGAGACTGTGTTATTATATGTTGTATAATAGCAATGTGTAATTTTAGACCTAATTTAACTTTTGGAAGAAAATGATTTAATTAAATAGTTTGGCAGACCGCCTGCAGTAACTGAGCACTTCCTAGGGGGTGCAGATTCCCTGTTGAAGGCCAGCCTATCTGCGTTATTAGTGGATGGGCCACAATCTCGCATCATTACGATAGCCTCATACTCATCTGGCAGTGCTCAGCAGCTCCACCTGATTGAGGACTGCACAACCACTCTGCACAGCTTTTGCATCTGAGCTCTCACAATGCAAGCTGCTGTCTGAGGCTTGGAAGTGGTGTAAACACTGGCTATTAGGAGGCAAGAGGGGGATGACGGCTGCACGGAATGGTTTTTACTGCCTGGTGGCTATTGTGTAGACAGCCCTTTAAAAAAAGAAAACCGACATAATTGCATTTTATGGTGTTTCCTCCTGTCGAACAGCTTATGTTGGTGCGGTACCTGACACCCACCAGTGTGTCTAACCCTTCCCTGGTCTCGTGGAGCACAATTGGTGTGCCAGCCCGAGCCAAATTACTAGCAAAATTACTACTACTTGTTTTAGGTAATGCTTTGTGAATCCTCAGGGGATGGGGGTTGTAATGGTAGCCCTGTTTATAGCACTAGCAATTATGCCAGCTGCCAGCTTTACCGTAGGTAGCTTTTATGTGACCTAGAAAAAAAACAAGCTCCCACAATCATCGCCTTGTGACCAAATACTAAACAATATCCCTTACGTTACCTGATCACACCAGTAAAACATATCATCACTTAATATGCTATGTTGCACGTGCACACACAAATGCGCTTACAGGTTATGTTATTGGTTAAAGGTGGTTAACTCCCAGGTCCTGGAGTTTGATCTCCGACATTACTTACTGTAATTCACTTTGGATAAAAGCATTTAAATGGTACAATTCCACCACATATGCTCGTAAATGAATCAACACACACTTCTCCTGTACAGCATGTTGGATATATTAATGCTATAATGATTCAGTCTTTGTGTCATGTTTCATTAAATTGTCTATCAGCCTTTAGGATTAGGCTAGCCTTCAGTAAGTCTCACATAGATTATTTGCATGTCCTACTCACCACCAGCCCAAATACTTTATATACAATATATATATATATATATATATATATATATATAGTATACTAATATCTCTTGTGATGTCCTCTGGGTCAAAATGACCCAAATCACTAGCTTTTAGCGGCAGATAGAAGGCCCTAGGGTAGATAGGGTGGCCAAATGCAATATTTTTAAAGACATCACGAGGGATATGCTACCACAATATACAGTATCCATAACTGTTAAGAGAGCCTGTTAATTGTATTATGTGAGTGTACTGTCAAGCATATGTAAATCAAATGATATATGAAGTTTATAAATCCATTTCTGTAATTAATGCCATTGCTTTTAGTTAAGATTTATGTTCAGTAGTATAAAGTTGGCTTTTAAAATGGAGCATTTTGAGCTCTGCTCTGAACCTGGGGTATGAGGTTGATTTTACAATTTGTGTTCTCTGATTAGGAGCTCACAGAGATGCAGTCAGGCTGAACCTCACATCACTTATTTGAGACAACTGCCTGCATTCCCACCACCCTGCTCTTGTTCATCAAATTCACCACCCACACCATACCCCCCCCCCCCACACACACACACACACACACACACACACACACACTGCCAACACAGACAATTGATTTGCTACTAGCTCTATCAGTACGCTATATCTCTCACTCGATGTATTGCGTCCCATTGACCATGCGCTGCTACCATTGAAAGCAGGGAAATGAGGTTCTCCAAAAATCAATACGTCGTAACAAACAGCATATTTGTTGTAGTTTCTAGACAACAAAATCACTGTCGGTGCTTCAATAAAGCTCCGCCCCTATAGGACACATCCCCTGTAGTGGACATCAAAATAGGTCTAGGACTGTAGTGAGAGCAACAATGGTATCCTCCAGCACAGTCAATAACTGCCTGGCAGCACTTCTGGCAGACCTGACTCAATTTGTAAGAGTGTACCACTTTCTGACTGCACTGGCACAGAAGATACGTCTGCTGAAAGCTGATCACCGCAGAAGTGCCAAGCACACTTCTTTTCAAGTCCTGCAATTTCGGAATGAAGCATGCTAATGGGTTTTGGGGCATATGAATCACTTTGCATTAAAAGACTCTGGCAGTTACAGGTCATCTGTGCCATCTAATACATAAAAAGCTCTCATTGTATATTACGGCTTGACGTGGAATGGGCTGTGAATCATTTTCATATACATATATGCGTGACATATCAAACTTGAATGTTGAAAGTGCAAATAGAAGTGGTTCTGACAAAAACAAGCTAAATGTAACTCTTGCTGCAGAAAACTCTACTACCACCATGGCAAGAAAATAATAGGCAATAATGCCTAAAAGAGAGATGTACATTAAGACCAAGTTGAACATAATTTACAGTGGAACTGTTAGTTTTTCACATTTAGGATTTCCTCTTTAGTCCAACAGCTCTAAACATACTATTCATGTTGTTGTGTCTTTCCTGCAGTGTTCATCATGGGTTCCGGCCTGCTGGTGTACCCCTTTGGTCTCAACTCAACGCTGGTCAAGTCCTTCTGTGGAGAGTCGTACATCTATTACGCGGGCGACTGCCAGATCGGCTGGGGCTACATGCTGGCTATTGTGGGCGTCATGCTCACTCTATTTCTGCCCTTCTTTGCCAAATACGCACCAAAGGAGCAGTTGTCACCCACCCCCTTGCCCACCCTCTTATAGTGTATTGAAGTGGTCCACTTTATTTCCTGGTTGATGTCAGTGAGACGCCTGCATGCCCTGAGAGGTTGTGCCCGGTGGTAACTGAGCCAGACTCTGAACAATATGCATCGTCTTCCTTGATCTTTCATCTGTTCATGTCGCTACGGTAGTCTAATATGTTTTTTTACTAAAATAATACACATACAATCATTTCCTTTTTTTTCTCATATAAATCATTATTAAGATATAAATCTTCTGCTCACTTCAATTTACTCGAGTATTTTTGGGGGTTAGTTAATAGAAACATTACTTTTACATGGTTAAACATTTAAAAGGATTAATGATTGCATAAGAAGCTATTAAAATGTACATCAAGTCATCAAGAAAGGTTTTCACGAGGAAAATTGCATGCATGATGAACTAGATCTTGGACTTTATTGTATCTGGTATCACCTGGGTGGGTGATACTGAAGACTGTTATAAACTATGAGAGCACCACCTTACACAAAGATAAATTATGAACAGAGAAAATGTATTCATGTACAGTAGGTCTACATCTCAAGTCTCTCCAGTTGCAGTTGCTAATAACTAATGAATGGCACCTTGTTTGTAAATAGAATGGATGTAAAATGTTTTAAGGATTTTGGATGACTAAAGGGGTTTTGGAAATGCAGACTGGTGTGTTTTTCGGTTGTGTGAAAGAGCAGTGAAACCATATTTTAATAATACATGGTCAGAGAAGACATCTAGCATTCAAAGGTACTAAATCTGCAGTTTAAAAAGTTTACCACTGTATCTGACCTGCCTTCTAGAGGAATGGACATTATAGCCTATCTTCTCATCGCAAGGAATAACATTTAAAAAAAGGGGATATAACATCCTTTCTCAAGCTATTACCAAGTTTCTTAGTACCTACGTTATTTCTATTTATGTCTACAACACGTTAATTTACAAATCAACGTGTCATGGATTCAGGATCATATTGAAAAAAAAGAATAAGGTGGGAAGTTTAGCAACAGTAATATCAATGATAAGTTGGGGTTTGTAAATGATATAACAATTGATTTGGATTTTAAGTATGATCATCTGACCATACCAACTTGTGCCTTTTAACATAACCAAGAAAAGTAACTTTAATACTATTATCAGGTTATCAAATATTCAACAACTCTGGATCTTGTTGTGTACAGTGTTTTAATTTTTGTTATTGTATTTTTTCCTGGTACAGTGTTTCCCCTACTTGGTGCAGTTTAATAAATATGATCTGATAAACCTAGGAAGTAAACATTTATGTAAATGTCTTTCTTCATAGTAATGGCACAGAGAAGGAAAGTGATTCACTTAATGTTCAATTGTGCCCTGGCATGTTTTGGCAATTATTGAGAAGTAACAACTGAAATTGCTAAATTAATAGGTTATGACATCTCATTAATGTTTAGTTCTTAGACTCTTTGCATTATATGTTTTTCAATTTGCATGGGAGAGCCGAGCTGTAAAAATTGAACCTCTCTGCTGAAGTTGTGTGTTAAGTTGACACATTGTTCACATAATGTGTGAAATATGGCTACAAATAATTAGCTCTGAAGATAATGTGTTGGTGTTTTCGTCAACTCTCCTCTCTCCTAACTCAGTTGGCACAATTTCTGTCAAGGACAAAATGTAATTTTTCATGTAATTGCCTTGTGCACTGCCAGTATCATGAATAACCTCATTTTCCAAGTGTTTGTGTACGTATTAAACTTAAATAATGAGTTGAACTTTAAAAAAAAAGAATATGTTGATGCAGTTTATAAATATTGACAAAATTTAAGTTTCAAAATGTTTTTCCATTTAAAATGACCTGTAATTATGTTGCCATATTTTTTAAAGCAAACAAGGGTTGTTTGTATTGTATTGGACCTCATACTGTGTTTGAGTGTGGAATGACTGGATTGTACTGCACTGGATGTATTCTCCAATTTGTTGTGTCAAGTCTCGGCACTGGTGAAACTGGTGTTTTTTGTAGAGTACAAGTACTGGGTTTTCCATTGTAATGTTTAAATGTAAATAGACTAATAACTGTATGTGAGCTCACACTTCATTGCAAAACTGCCCTAGCTGTTTTTTCAAAGATATATTTTAAGATATTACCTCATTAATGTGTTTGCTTTTACCTGAATTAATCCCTTAATAATGTTTGCTGTTCCGTGAATTTTCTTTGTAATAAAATATTTCAGAACTGACAAAACATTCTTTATTTTCAAACACTTTGAACTGATTCAAACACTTTGACTGCATTCACCAATAACAAGGCCTACAAAAAATGTATTAAGTCCTAAAACACCAAATTCACAACAATAGTGCCCCTTAGAGGTAAGACATTGTAATCATTACCTGAACATTGTAATTTAAACTACTAAAAATATAATCATCCAATATCGAAACACACTATCTGAACCTCTTACATCAATATAGATACATTTCTACAGTACTGTATGATTCATTTAAACTCTCACAATGGTACAGTACATTTCTGTTCAGACTTCAGTGAGTGACTTGGCCATCGCCCTCATCTCTAGATCACAGGCCTTGACACTCTCCAGGGCATTTCTCTGCTCTGAGGGTGGGGCTGCTCTGACCGACACACACATCAGCACATCCCTGGTTCGGTCGTAGTTGCCTATGCAGCGGTGGACCTGTCCGCGGATCAGACGGGGAAGCTCCTTCTCCTGTTGGACAAATGTGGAAGATTGGACTGGATGGATGCAGACACTAATCCTGTTGATATCAACTATCCCTCCTGGATGATGGTTATGTAACTAGCTGAGAAAGGGTTTTCAGTTGAGAGGTCCCAGAATAATATTGTGGAGATTGCAAAATGGTTTAACCAGACTATAGGTGATTGGATCCTGGTCTTTAAATATGTTAATGAAATGATGTAATGATACTAGATTTTGCACTTTAATAATGCAAGGCAACACAATGAGTTTGTGCAACTTTAGAGTGAGTGTTTTCATGTTGTCGTCTGCAATTCATCAGAATTTCCCTCTGATGAGGAAGTGTCTCCCGACTCACATTTTCATAGAAGACACATTGCACAATGTCTTTCCCTTCCCTCATTAGGAAGTTCTTGGATCCATGGGGACCTAGGGTGACAGCAGAGTCCAGAGTAGCTGTGGGAAGAGTACAAACAGTCATAATAATAATATTCTATAATATGCATAACAGTATAATGGTATAAAACTGGTAAACAACCAACCAAATATCTCAAATAGGTAGGGGGCTCTGTCCTTGAACTGGCTCCAGTGCCTCATGCCATCTATTACTGAAGTCAGGATCCTCAGTGAATTTTCAATGACTGGTTTAATCTGAAATGCCTGTGATGTCTGCAAAGGAACAGAGGTAAGAATACTACAGTATACAGATTGTCCTGATGATTGGGTACAGGAACTTAATTTAGCATTCCAGTTCAATAGTAACACAAACAAATAATTTGTAATGCAATATTTTTGAGTCATATACAGTACAATACAGTATACATTCAGTACATTCAGTATACATATTACCTGAGATTTAACTTGACTATGATGAAATGCCTGTGATGTCTGCAAAGAAACATAAATAAGGATTTGTGTACATTAAATAAATTTAGCATTACATTTAAGTAATAACACAAACAAATAATTTATTTGAGTTTAGTTTCATATACAGTATACATTCAGTGAAGTAGTATTCTAACCTGAGATTTAGTTTGACTGTGATATGTGTTGCTCTGCCTCTCAACAGGAGCTCTCTGGGACACAGGGCTGATGGGGCTTTTAAACCTCCAGGAGCTGTGATGTTCCTGGGGCATGTATGCCGTATTCTTGTTGGATGGCGGGAGAGGAGGGGGCTTTGACTGTGGTGTAGAGGGGTACTTTGGAGGAGCTTTGGCCAGTCCAAAAGCTGACTGCTGACCCGTTTGAGGGAAACCAGTTTGGGGTGCAGCCATGCTCTGCATGCTGTTGTAGGCATGCCTGAGGTCCTGTTGGCTTACTGGCCTTTTGGGCTGTCCCACCTGAGAACTGAGCAGATATTTGATCTACCATCAGATGTGTGTAATGGCTAGAGCCATTAAAATGAATGGTTCTAGCCATTAAATGTTTTCTGCTATTATGTTACGCTTTTCATAAATGGTGTACTAAATGGAAGAAGTAAAACCGTAACACCATGGTGCTTTGTATGGGTGTGGCAGCGGCGCATGAGTCTTCACTGTAGGGGAGGTTCCAGGTGACTGCCTATTGCTGCAATACTGCTGGGGCTGCTGGTAAGTCTGTGGGTTACTCTGTTTGTTCCATTGGTGGCTTTGAGAAACAGTGGCAGAGTAACCTGAGCCCTGGTTACACCCTAAGGCAAAGAGGGAAAGGTACTAAGAAGTATACCAAACAGAATTGACTCTTCATAGCACCATATTCTTTCATGTGAATGTGTTTTACAAGCATATGTGTTTTAATTGCATTTTGAATAAATTCAATCCATCAATAATATTGTTTACACCTGTGGATCTTAGAGTGTAACTTGTTTGGACAACGACGCTGGAACTTTTATACTTTGAATACTGAGACCATAATTTAACAGTACAAATGTCAGGCTGATGGTGGAGCCAGGTATGGACTGGGACAGAAATTCATCCCGGGAATTTGAGACTATTAGGCCGGGGGGGTTGTCAGACTACTCTGACAGAAAAGTATGTTCCTTGTTCTGACAGTCTTATGGCGCCGCATCGCCGGGACACAGAGACAGCGTTCAGATGAAGCCGGTTGGCCGGATCGCGGATCGTAAAAACATTACAAACCGAAACTTTAAATGTCTTTGACAATCGGCCGTTCATGTATAATAAGTATCAAAAATGTATAATAAATTATTAAATTATATATTATATTGTCTCTAAAATACAGTACGGTAATTCATAAGTTAGTTGGTATGAAAAGCAAATAGAGAATTTTTAATTAATGAAAAACGTATTTGCAAATGTGCAGCATAACAGCAAGAGATTGAGAAACAAACTGACATATCAACTTTGAATGCCAACTCTGCCTCCTTGTGTGCATCGCCATCTAGCGGCTAAAATAGAAAAATGTAATGTAGTGTTAGTAGACATTAAAATTGTTAAATGTTTCACCTAAAGCACTGTAAGAAGGGGTGGCGGTTGACGAATATTCATTGCAGGAAAAGAATTCGTTCGCTGAAGGATTCGATGTTAGAGGCAGTCTATTTCGTTTCTTCTGGTTAAACAGCGGCACAGAAAGGCAGTCTAGAAAAAGACAATTATTTTGATACACAATGGAAAGCGTTGTATCCCTGCAATAGAAATAAAAAGAACTTGGCCACTACTAACAATTAGCATATCTCTTTTTTTGCCTACTCGAAAATAGTGTAACTCCAACAACATCTTTCACATGATATACTATATACTAGGATATGCTAGCAGAACCTACATTAAGTATATGGACTTGGATTTAAGAGTGAGGGAACAGACAGTTACGTTAACACCAACACGGGAAAAGATGACACAGTACTGTACAATAACCTGGATGTTAGCAAACATTTAGAATGTCTGTACTCTTACAGTACTAACCTATAGTTGGCCTAGGTGGCAGATTTTCAGTCCTCCTCATCTTGCATGCAAGATGAAAGTTGTTGACATGAATTTCCTTATAAACACAATACACTCAAGTTACCACATTATTAGGCCTACCTTATTTGTAGCTTTAAAGAAAACGTAATGTCTATGTAAACGTACAGTACCTTAGCCTACTTTGAATTGTTCGAGTCAGCAACTTTACCAGTATTGTACTGTACGTTATACAAAGATATAACATGTACTTTCCTTGGTTAGCGGTACAGAACTACGTTGACGTACTTAAAATGTATGTACAGTATAGTTTTTGTCGACAGTAGTTAACTTAAAACCAAATCAAACATTATATTTTTTAGTTTCCTAAATAGCAAACGGTCCCCTTCCAGGACCTTGGAGAGCAACAGTACGCGCGCCAAAATCCATTGATTTACTGCATGCGCACGTTTGCTGAAGTTCGTTTTAATATTAATATTATTAATATATATCATTGTATATGATATATACAATATAATCATATCATATCATACAATTATAAAATGTATAAATACAATTATACTGTAATTGTTTTAAATAATATCATATATATGTGGCTGGGCCCGTGCAATATCGAAAGGAACAATGGAAATAAGAAGTGGATGTTCATATATAGCTCGATGCAGTTGAATATTTTATTTACTCCTCAATTCAAGTTATAAATAAAACATTTTTTTAAGAAAAGCTATAAATATTATGGATGTTAGAAATTGTGTAAACCTATTCATTATGCCAAGACTGTGTGTGCCTATGCATAAAGGCTATTACAATAATATTGTGTTCTCTCTCATAGAGCAATACAGAGCCTATGATTCGAGACAGACAAAACAAACGTGAGAAAAAGAGGATGGTAAACTTCATATAGCTAACTCTGCTCTGCTGGTTTACCTACATGTGGTTCTTGAGTAGGCCTAGAAGAGAGAGATACTGTGCAAGATAGACATGGAGGAAACTAAATAAGGGTGAAAAATAGCCTAGAGCAGGAAAAAAGCTATATGTGACTAGTGTGTTAGAGGTTCCATCTGTGCATAAACCCTTGCCAACATGGTGCATTTACAAATCAGTAAAGGATACAAATGCATGTATGTAAGCCCCATCACCTTTCCTCCACTTATCCCAGAACAAACATATAGCTGAAGCATTCTACTGAACCTCCATTGATGCTGGGCCTATAGTGCCTGAACAAGGAGTAAAGCAACATCATGGAGGGGCTATAGGAATGGCAAGGGCAAAGGCATGCAGAACTACCAGTGCACTGTCCTTCCACAGCACGGAGCCTGAGGGTATAACGTACTTGGTGGGCTAGCGACGTCCTCTCAGGGAGTCTGAAGGCCTTTTATAATACGCGTGGCGCCTCAGTGAGCGACTGTGTCCCGACCCTGTTTCCAGTGTTTCTGAATCCATGGCAACAGCAATGTGAATAGTCTATTCACTTCTGCTTCTATAGGAAGTATTCTACACTCGCTGCCTCTTAAAATACAGGTCGTGGCAGGACATAAAAACGTGAATGGTTTGCTGTCCTTTAACAACATGACAGTTAGTCTAATTATTTTATGTTTCAGGCTGAAATTGGAGCACATAGCACAATTGCTGTTGTTCCTGCATTTAAAAAGTAACTGCCATTTGTAAAACTTGTTAATAACATTTGTTAAGAGTGAAACTAGCCTATACATTCAATATATTATGTTATAATCGATCTATCTATCTATCTATCTATCTATCTATCTATCTATCTATCTATCTATCTATCTATCTATCTATCTATCTATCT
>JAODUG010028928.1:0-19406 GCA_027564795.1 Aphredoderus sayanus
CATGCATCATCATTACAGGAGTGTGCACAACGTTATAGTTTGTAATAAAAACAGGAATGCAAGTCAGATGCTTAACCTTTATGTCACTTCTGAGAGCATTATGATACTATTAAATTAGATAGAGTTCCTGTAATGAAAATGAATGAACTCGTTTACTTGCTTTTATTCCTTTAGAGCTGTTTCCGATCAACCAGCTAACTTCACTACACTTCTCATTGTGAAGAAGGCAGCGCTGTCATGTGAATTTAGCTTGATGCCCATGACAGCCGGCGACAGGTCATTGGCATGAGGGTTCAATGAACTTCCACTGACTCATGACTCACTTTACTCAAACAGAGTAAAGTGAGACCAGTACAGTATCCCAGTACAGTCTCATGTATTTAACCAGGATAAGTCTTATTGTTATTAAACATATCTTTTACAAAAGCATTCTGGCCAGGACAGCAGCACAAACAACACAGTTTCAGACATGTAAACACAAGAATTTATATGAAAAGAAAAAAAGTAGAAGCTGAAAGAAACAGCAGGCGCAACTGACTGTTATGGACAGAGGTGTGTACAAACCTAGAGCAGTTTAGCTTAGCATTGCTATATGTTCCACCAAGCATGCAGATACAGTACTTCAACACTCCATGCACAGTGTCATGCTCATTAACTAACACACAGACAAACCTAGCATAATTTATTTTATACATAAACAACCCTAATGTATTGTTATTCGGTGTTCATATATGGACAAACATGTGTAAACTGTCTGCAACTACCTCTATATACGTCCTATGCAAACCCTAGGCTATTACAGGAATACAAAGTCAAAAGCACACAGACTCTTCCCTGCACAAAGCGAGGGTACAGATAGTTAACACAGCCCCAGGCTTTAGGTCAACTGAAAGACAGCAGATAAATACACTCTGCCTGTTTGGGTTCACGATGCTGCTGCATATAAACTGACTGGCACTAGACTTGTGCTGTCACCTGGTGTTTGTTGTAGATGAATACATGTGCATGCACTGACAATGTTAATAACATAATACTCCTCTCATAAAAACAATATCCAATAAACAAGCTCATTTGCAGCAGTTACCTACACCACAGCAGCAAGGGAAAGAAAGACAAACCATGCAACAGCTCTCACAAATTACTATCCAATAACAGAAAGCTTTTGCAACACAGACACAAGCAGTGCCAACATGTTTATGTGAGTGAAGTGGAATGGAATCAGGCTGCTACTGTTCTGTCAGGACAGCCAATTCCAGGATGATTTTATACCTGTATCTCAGCTCTGAATGTTATTTATTTTATTATACACAAGGAGAGTTAGTATTTTTCAGGTAAAATGGGAATCACTTGAGAGTTGATTAAAAGGCCTAACTAGCAGAAGAACATTAATGTTAAATGTTGACTTCAATTGCACAGGAACTTTCCTGTAATGACAGCCATGACATTTTCTTGTAATGTCATGGCTTACTGTATATAGCCAAACATCCACTGAAATGTTCAATGAGTAGCGTGCATGCTGTTTCCTGTGAATGGGCTTGACCGGTTGGAGAGAGACTGGAGACAGGAAGGAGACTCACCAAACCTCATACTTAACGTGCCTGACCTAAGATATGATCCGAGACCTATGGATCTTACCAAAAATAGATCCTCAATATCAACATCTGTTGATATTGATCTTAATCTGAACTTATTTCTGGCATTTTATTTTTTTTATGTGGAGTCACACGTATTTACAGACCCATGTTATACACTGGTATTAAAATTATGTATATCTAACAGTATTTACAAACCCATGTAATACACCATACCCTGAGTTCATCTCTATATATTTTGTCTTATTCCTTATAATTGTTTCTCATTCTTTATTTCCACTTTTACCATTTTTGTGTATATCTTTAAACATTAAGTACGTATGTATATATACACTGTACACATCATATGACGTAAATCTAAAAGATTTTTTACCATATGGGATATTGCTTATGTTTTTCATTTCTGTGTTATCTTTTCCTCTCCTTAACATCATCTACAACCATCAAATCTTTTCAATACACCCTGCATTATAGGCAGATATGATATTAAGGTGGTTTTTTGGTTGTATGAAATGTATGAAAACAGTGATCTCAGGAAGAACTGCCATGTGGCTAGCTCAGGAGAAGTGAGTCACAGAATGCCAGCAACACAAGTCCAGGCTTGATCTGGGGCATCAGGGTTGGTTACATCACAGCTGTGTAGGGATGTAACGATTAACTGCGAGCCGAAAATATGTGACGATTGAAGTCAGTGGAGATGTGAAACCAATCGGGACACACGTTTTGCCCAGAATTTGAATTTAGCCAGGCAAGCGGTTTGTTGGGCAGAGAAGACGGCAATGTGCGTCATTGCCGTCTTCTTTCACCAAAGCTCCACATCTTCGCTCGCAGCCAGAAAGATACTAATTTGGAACACTCTCCTGAGCAACGACATAGGTCAAAATGTTCATGACATCAATACTTTGAGGAAGGGCTCGTCGGACACAGCCCGAAGCAACGTGGCACCCTCCTCTCCATCCTATGGGCCCACCACTGATGGGATGAACCGTGGGGGTCAGGTGCGCTGTCATATGGGTGGCAGTGAAGGTCAGGGACCTGGGCGGCAGAGGCTGGCTCTGGTGACGTGGAACGTCACCTCTCTGTGGGGGAAGGAACCGGAACTTGTGTGGGAGGTAGAGTGCTACCAATTAGATCTGGTGGGGCTTACCTCTACGCACAGTCTTGGTTCTGGAACTGTACTCCTGGATCGATAAGATTAAGGACATCACATTTACTGCATTTGGCAGATGCTTTTATCCAAAGTGACTTACATGTAGTACATTTGTCAGTAGTTGGACATTCACAAACCGATGGCAGTGCAAGCCATGTCCAAGGATACTTGCAGGTAGACTTTATTCTACTCTGGAGTTTCCCAGGGTGTGTGGCGCGGAGCGGGTGTGGGGATACTCACAAGCCTCCGGCTGAGCGCTGTTACATTGGAGTTTACCCCGGTGAACGAGAGGGTCGCCTCCTTACGCCTATGGGTGGTGGGGGGGAAAGCTCTGACTGCTCTCTGTGCATATGCACCGAACAGCAGTTCAGAGTATTCGGCCTTCTTGGAAACCCTGTATGGGGCTACAGTAGGAGACTCCATAGTTCTGCTGGGAGACTTCAACGCGCACGTGGGCAATGATGGAAATACCTGGAGAGACGTGATTAAGAGGAAAGGCCTCACTGATCTAAACCAGAGTGGGTGTTTGTTATTAGATTTCTGTGCTAGTCGACTGTCTATAACAAATACCATGTTAGAACATAAGGATGCTCATAAGTGTATGTGGTACCAGAGCACCCTAGGCCAAAGGTCTATGATCGATTTTGTAATTGTATCATCTGATCCGAGGCTGCATGCTCTGGACACTTGGGTGAAGAGAGGGGTGGAGCTGTCAACTGATCACCATCTGGTAGTGAGTTGGGTCAACGGGTGGGAAAAGACTCTGGACAGACCTGGTAAGCCCAAGCGGGTGGTGCCGGTGAACTGGGAACCGAGCTTTTCTGGCACGACTATGGACGTTGGGGACATTGACCCTCAGTGGGCAATATTCAAAGCCTCCATTGCTGAAGCTGCGGCAGAGAGATGTGGTCTAAAGGTCTTAGGTGCCTCAAGGGGCGGTAACCCTTGAACATCGTGGTGGACACCGGTGGTCATGGAAGCCATCTGACTGAAGGAGGCCTTCCGGGATAGGTTATCCTGGACACACATTGGAGAGGGAGATTGGCTGGAGAATCGGAGCAGCTGTAGCGGTATTGCAATCGCTTTACCGCACCGTTGTGACGAAACGAAAGCTGAGGCGGAAGGCAAAGCTCCGTGGCAAACCCGGCCACCAGGCGCTCGCCGATGAGCCCTCCGTCTGGGCCTGGCTCCAGACGGGGGCCCCGGGCTTCCTCCGGGTAGGGTAACTGATCCTCTCTTGCTTGTTTCCATGGGATCTTGTGAACCATTCTTTGTCTGGCCCCTCCCCTGAGACCACTTTGCCTGGGAGACCCTACCAGGAGCACAAGGCTCCAGACAACACAGCTTTCAGGTTCACAGGGACTCAGAAACCTCTCCACCAAGATAAGGTGATGGTTCCCGGAGAGGAACCATCATAGTATTAATATATATGAAATTCCAATTCATTCCAGAGGACTCAAGGCAGACTGCTACATGACACTCAAAAGTGCTGTCGGCACACTGTCATTTTGACTGACGGTATGCTCTTCAAATTACACTGCATCCGGTCAGAGAAAGCATTCTACTATAGCAACACATTGTTAACCCAATAACCACAATCACTAGCTCTTTGTGTCAGATAGAAGCCGTTAAACCTAATTCTACAGCTTACACAGACATATGATGTGCACACCTACCACAACACGGTGAGTTTGAAACCCGAGGACAATAGGAGGGTTAAAAGGCACGAAAAACAACACAAATACATAAAGAAATAATTTAAGAAATAAATGCCAAATAAAAAAACATACAAACAGATGGCGCAAGGACATCACAAGGGATAATGTGGGGACATTAACAATGTCAAAATTTTCACATTACATAAATTCATATTCATATACAAATGTAACCTGTCCTTTGCATATCACCAACCTTAGTGAAACTACCATACCCTTTGACATACAGTACAGTACAGCATTAACATGTAAGCTTCATTACAACTAGTGTTGTGTAGCACCTGCTCTTCTCTCCAGCTTCTCTTTTTCCCTTCTCTCCATTTGTTCATTATTCATTCCGCATGGGATTTATCTCAGTAAATTCAGTTGGAGAGAGTATGTCAGGGTGTGATGCCAAGCAACAGCAGAGGGCACAGTGGCATCTGTAGCAGTGATGCGTTTGCCACTATATGCAGCATACTGCAGTGAAAGTGTTGGCATCTCATGTTAACTACTGTATATTGAAGGATTGTGTTTGCTATTCTTCTGCAAACATGGGGACTCCTGCATGTACATGGGTACTACTGTATTGTGCATGCAGTGGTAGGGTTGGGTACCGAAATTCGGTTCCAAGTTGGAACCGAATCCAAAATGGCAAGAATCGGGTTCCCTTAAAATAAATGCATGTGGGAAGATAATTAGCTGCAAGTCAGGTTACACATCAAATCTGACCAAACACTTCGATCTGAAAGAATGTAGTGTTTGATGTATTGCAGCAGTCTCAGAGCCCGAGTGTGTCAGCTAGCGCTGGTAGCATGTCGCTAGAACTTCCAGTAAAGACAGGGACAGCTACCGCAGCTATTAGTAGTACCCGACACACCGTTCTCATTGGCAATAAAAGGAAAGTTAGAATAGTTAGATTTAACATACCTTCTGCATTTAGGTTGTATAATTGTATATCTGTCGTACCTGCTTTCATACCGCTTTCCCAGGGAGACAGGGGGGATGTTTCTGACGCACTCGATCAGCTCTTGGTTGTATTCTTTTAAGCTTTACATTTAGTCCAGATACTGCTACCCGTATGTATCGCAATGTTTAAATAATACTATTAATAATAATAGCATAGCCTCCCAAACGGATTGAAGGTCTGTATATGCGTAATTGTGTGTAATCGTGTGTGTGTAAGTGTATAATTGCGTGTGGTCAAAAGACTATTCGTTATCAAAGTCTTCCCTAAAACTCCAAAAAACCAAAAACCCCGCCAACAGGCCCTACTTCCTCTCTATATAGTGACCATTTCCTGAGGATCTGTCCTGTGACCTGTAGTCTGGCAAGTAGTGCACCCCGGGAAGACAGAAGGAATGAATTCCCTCTCGTTTGGCCCTAACAATTCAGTTTGCAGGTAGCAACAGGTGTTGTGTGCTCTGAATGCTCTAGAGTTCTAGCATATTTCCTCTGCTTCTGCTTGGACTTATCTAAACTTAGATTTATACGATTTAAAAAGAAGCTCAAAATGTTATTTATCACACATTTTTGTGAATCTCCTTTTGTCATGTTGCCTGTCCACTACCACAAGGTGTCATTGCAGTGTTGCTGCCTCAGTGTAAAAATGCACAACTACTTTGGTAAATACTAAATAATATTTACTTTGTTAATGTTCTTTTAATTCTTAAAAGAATAAAGATATTTTTTGGTATCTTTACCATTTTGGAATCAAATCGGGGAATTGATAAACAGAATCGGAACCGGAATTGATCAAATTGAAATGATACCCAACCCTATGCAGTGGTATAGTATGTTTTGCAGTGCTTTGATTTAGAGGTCAGGTTTGAGAGACAATGGTACTTCCAGACTTTAGATGTTGCCCCTTAGCAGAGCAAGGATGAGGTTTAGTGCTATGTACTATGCTTGCACTCAAAAACAGGCATACCAGATATTTCCAGGGTGACTAATAATATAATTGTCTTATGGCTGTCAGTTATGTTTTAATTGATCTGCATTAATAACATTACAGTAATATAATAAACCAATGATAAAGACCATGGAAAGTTTTTTGTTTGTTTATTTTATTCTTTACATCTCGTGATGTGTGGATGGTGTAGGATATAGTGGTCTGGGTGTTTGAATCCCAGCCGGAAGGTTGTGGGTTCAAGCCCCGGAGTTGCTGGACTACCTGCAAGTATCCTTGGACATGGCTTGCACTGCCATCGGTTTGTGAATGTCCAACTACTGACAAATGTACTACATGTAAGTCACTTTGGATAAAAGCATCTGCCAAATGCAGTAAATGTGATGTCCTTAATCTTATCGACTTATGCCACCAGAGGGAGCCATCTGATTGTGTATTTCTTAATATTATTAATTTTTTTGTCATTGCTGTGTGTATTTCTTTATTTCTTTATGTATTTGTTTTTTGTGCCTTTTAACCCTCCTGTTGTCCTCAGGTTTCAAACTCACACCTTGTTGTGCCAGCAGTGCACATTTGTGTGTGTAAGATGTAGAATTAGGTTTAGCACCTTCTATCTGCCACAAAGAGCTTGGGTCATTTGGCCCAGAGGACATCATGAAGGTTAATAGTGTATGTAGCAGCCACATATCTACACAACGATCAGGGGCAATCAGCAGCCAGAAACAATCAAATGAAGCGGTCATCATTCTAATCATCATTGTGACAATGTTTATGACAACTGAAGCATTCAAGCCGTTGTAATGCAGCTCAGCTGGATAACTTGACATTTACTCAGCAGTCTGAAAAGTGCTGTCTGAGGATTTTTCTTCCCTTATATTTGGCTTTGGAGTAATTATCACTCATCGGTGCTAGCGCTGACACGCACAAGTACATACTTGGTACACCTAAATTGTCTGTACAAGAATGAGTAACATCTCGCTAGATGAGACACAAACCAACACACCAGCTAATACTGTAGAAACATTTTAGCCTCAAAGCTTAGCACTGTCAGTGTTATCAAAGTAGGTGTTTATTTTAAAAGGTCAGCTTCAGTTCATTTAACTCGATTCCGACTGTTGGTGGCCATAGGTAATAATCTGCCACTAGAAAGGCACAGAGATTAGCTCCCTGTGCCTCTATGACTCTAAACACGACTGAGACCTCCGACAGTGGGTAACATCTGGCTGCAGTCTGAAAATGGATACTTAAACACGGATAACACTACAATGAAACATATAAAACATCACATTCTGTACCTGCTATGGAGGATGGTGTACAATGTAGGACTGCTAGCTGATGTGTATCAAAGTTTTATTCTGCCATGAAGGCCACTGTGGGTAGAACCAATTTGCATTAGTGGTGCCAATAGGTGTGTTTGTCTTGTTATGTATCTAAGATTATGTTAGAGAAAACACACCGTTCATGTTCGTTTATAGCCAGGAGCATCTTGGTGACCCATTTCAAAAGAACGTTCCACCCAACTCTGCAAGTGTAAATCATACAACTGCTTAGATCCAACTTCTATTTTGACAATGCACTGGAACTCTCGAGGCTGAAATCCTTTTATCCTTGGTGGAGAACTATTATGTAGAAATGCGTTGGGAGTCATCTTAGATTTTGCCTCATGGTTGCCTTCAACATACTCGATGTCAATGAAACTTACCAGGTTGTAGCTTCTAGTCATTTTACAGTTCTATAGTGTTAACCCTAGTGATAAAGCTTTGGCAGGAGACAAAAGCCTTTCTATTGCTTTCTTTCAAATTGATGCCCTATTTTTCCCCAGGCACCTCTAATAACAATAGAGGCAGATCACAGCGGCATGTGGTGTGAATATCGTTTCAATTTCTTATTTTTTCTTAGCCTATCAAATGGCCATGCAGGTCAAATGTTAGAAGGTTCTAATGGAAAAGGGACAGTCTTAAAAACACATGTAGTACAACCAGTTTTCCTGTCAGAATTTATAAATTACATGAAAGGCCATGTTCCATACAGTACCTACTGTACAGCTATTTGAGTGGGGGGCCAGGATACTGTAGGTTAGTGCAGGTTCTATGCTTTAAATGTAGCTACTCAATCACCCAAGTGTAATTGTACAATATTTCTACTAATAACAGTAAGTGGACTTGGCAATTGGTGCATATGTGGGTTATGAGGCTTGGTCTGTGAGTGTGAAAGGTGTGAACTGGTTAAAACCCTTGAGACACCGCAGTAATAGCCTCCTGCCCTACTGTGAAAAATCTCGGAGTCCTGGAGAACAATCCTGGACAACTAACTGCCATTGCATTGAACATCACCGCAACATCCTGTGCCTGCAGATGCTCAATCTACAATATCAAAAGGATAGGTATATTCCACACAAGAAATGATGTGCAGCTACTGGTCCAAGCTGTAGTGACTTCCTTCCTGGGAGTACCAGTCTTCGCTATCACTCCTTGACAGTATGTTCAAAATGCCACAGCACTTCTGGTATTCAACCAACCCAAGTTCACCCACTTTTCAAAAAACATCACAGACGCCACATCCAATTCAAGACACTGGTGTACAAGGCAGCAATGAAAACTGCCCCGTTCTACCTCCAAGCAATGGTCCAGTTCCAGGCCCCAACCTTTGATCAGCTGCAGGCCGGCACCTCCGTCACTACAAGGTCACAGGAATCGCTCCGTCTTGGAGCCGTAATAATGGAATAAGATTCTGGAAACATTCAAAACAGCTAAAACATTACCCACCTTCCACAAGAGACTTAAGACTCCCCTCTTCACAAGCCACCTCGGTACCTGTCTCCACCTCATACTGTAGCACACACTCGACAGTAACTCAAGTTCTATACGACTATACTTTTCTCATCTCTATTCTCACTATTAAAGAAAACGTTTACTTCTTGATCTTAGAAATTAAGCAATTTATTATTTACATTTATATGATACATTGGTAATGTGTCCCCGTAACATGATGCTATCAGAATGTTTGTATTTTGCTGATGTATGACAAATGTAATAACTGTCAAGTAGCTTTGTATAAAATAATCTGGGAAATTCTATGAATGTAAATATACCAAAAAAATATCCTCTGCCTGCCTCTTCTTCACTCGACTTGATCTGATTAAGATCTCAGTGAGTGAGAAAGCAGGTGGCACATGCTGCAGAGGAAGAGGATGTGGACTCAACACAGGACGGCAGTAAACAAAATAGAAATGGAAATGATTGGTACTTTTGTAATATCCTTTCGGAATGGTCCATTTGGAGAAAATATATTTTCTAAAGGGTGTGAAGGAATGAATCTATGGATACGGTGTCTACATTACCTCAAAAAGATAGCTAATCATTACACCTTTTTTTTTTTTTTACACAGGATATGGACCGTCTTCCTTCCTAGAACATTCACATTTGTTGTATTTCTTAGCTATTTTAAACCTATCAGGACAAACAAGGGTGGAATTTTTCAGATTCCTAACGATAGTCTAATCAGGAAAACCAGCTTTGCTTAGATCCCCTGTAGTTCATATCTGTGCTGTATATCACACTGTATATGATCAGCTGACTTTACACAAAGTTTTCAAAGCAATTAGACAGGAAATCCTTCATCTGGCCCCATACATAGACTCCTTCAATTTGCCTTCTTCCAAAACAGCATCTCCTGGGAGAAGAGTCAGGATATAGCTTATTTGTTCCAAAGCAGATTCCACACATACCAGGGTGGGACTTGTAGGGAGATTCCTGCCTCCCCTTCCTTTCCAGAGCAAGCCTGTCAAGACAAGCAAGCCCTTCGCCGTCGACCTTTGCTTGCCGTTTCACACTCTCAAATCCCCTGCTGGCCATCATGTGGACCCTAAATGTATGTCCATCCATCCATCCTCAACCGCTTATCCGAGATCGGTTCGCGAGGGGCAGCAGCTCCAGCAGGGAACCCCAAACTTCCCTTTCCCAAGCCACATTAGCCAGCTCTGACAGGGGGATCCCGAGGCGTTCCCAGGCCAGTGTGGAGATATAAATGTATGTATTGTCTATATTCTATGTAGTTTGTAGTATCCCATTGATAGCTAAAGGTATCTGCTAATAAACTAAAATAAACTTGCTGTCTCCATGACTCCGTGGCTATCAAATGTATTGTACTAGTGACAATTACATAGTGTATTAGAACCCAACTAGGAAAACACATAGGCTACTACAGAGTTTATTTATGTGGAATTGCATAACATACAGCATAAAACATGCTAGAAACTAAATTTGTACTCAGTACGTTTTTGTTTTTTTAATCTACATTCCGGTATTTAAACTTCTTGAGTCAAGAAGAACGTCACCTCAATCAGATTCCTGTGATTTTTAACAGTAGCTCAGCTATAACAGTATAGCGTTCAAGTTAGGATCTAACATTACATTAAAATCACTAGAAATGTGGTGTGAAATAATAGGTTCTCTGTCAGTGCAGATACAAGACATGTTTGAGAAGATTGTTGCTTCCTGACTAAATTAAACATGTCCCAGAGACAGAAGATGGTTCTAGGAGAGTCACACATTTTAGGGTTAGCAGACCAAATATATGGATACTGTGACACATGAGGGCTGTGGAGCATTTAAACAATACGTTTAACATGCACTCATTATGATTAGCTTGGAGAAATTAAGTGTTGCACAGAAAATAAATCCATTTTGAATCTATTCAAAATTAAGAGCCCATTTTAATATACCCAAAGCTTTAAATATACAGTATGCAACCATACTGTGGTTGCATACAGGCCTGAGAGGGACCAAATATTTCCAAAAGTGCATTAGGAAAACAGGAGTTTCGCTCAGTGTTGTCTGCATTATTGGTTAGCTAAAGTTACACAATTACAGTACAGTTACCCAAACAGTAATACAGTACATTTAGCGGAGTTAACAGTAGCCACCCAAATCACTAGACTATCCCTGCCCATTAGCCATAAACAACCATTAATAAACAATTGAACATGCATTTTCAAGAAAGGCTGGATGACATTTAAAAGATTACTGCCATTGGTATTTAATTTATTAAATTGTGTCAAATCGATCCCCCTAAAAACAGAATGCACAGTATGAAGGAAGTTGTGTGCTGCATACCTAACACCAGTCGAATAGCTAAAGTCAGGACATTAACATCCTAGAGGAAACATACTCTGATTTCAGATAGTAAATCTGACCCAATAAGGAAGCTCCAATGGCTAAGGAAGGTTTCTAACAATTTAACATCACAAAATAATTAAAAGTAAGTATTTTTTTTCTATTTTGTTTCTTTTATTTTGTCTCCAATGAGGCACCATTATATTTTCAAATGCACCAAATTGCTTCCAGACAGAGGCGGATGCCAAGAGACCCAGAAATACTACACGCCATGCCAAAAACTGGAAAGGGGTGAGAGACAATGGAATGACTGGACCCTAAAAAAAAAAAAAAAATGCATACTCTAGTAATGCAATTGGTTTTGACCTATGAACCTCAGTTTTGGGTTCCTAACTTCAAGATTTAAAACAAAAATAATTATTTATTTATTTTGTACGGATAATAAACATTTTAATCAGCAAACTGCTTATTGCACGATCTTGAAATACTGGACTATAAACTAGAAGATAGTTTTGGGAGTGGTCTGAAGGCCCCTGTAAGCCTACATCCCTTGGATAACACAATTGAAGTTGACAAAAAAAAAAAGGACACTCCATAAGTGATGTACATGAAAAACATGGCACAGTGAACAAATTGTGGGGCATTTGGAGGTATTTTGCAAAAGTGGCAGTCCTGGTCTACATAGCAAAGAAGCACAGCACAGCAGTTTGCAACCAGCAGGGTCACATACAGGTTAGATTGTGGTGATGATGGTTTTAGGCCTACGTACTCTGGCTTACTTACTGCCAGGATGCACACAGGGGAGTTATATACAATGCCCATATCAAGAAGTCATCCTTTTCCAATTTCAGCAAGTTAACACACTGTAAGGTGCTAGTCGACACCATACACACTGACACCGTATGGCAATATCCTCCTGCTGCACATACGTAATTGACACTACACACTGATAAAGACAAACACGTTAACTACTAGCCTACAACAACAAAATGATGTGAATAACTATGCTTTCCATGTTACTGTTATAGAAGATTGTGTGTGTTCAAGTCTGTACATTTTGCATTAGCCTAACATTTTTGAGATGTTTACTGCCTACTCATTCTGTAATACTTATCTAACAGACTGCTTGTTATGAAAAACAAGTTAGCTTAACAGAGAAGGGTGTGACTATGATTAAATGCTTTTGTGGAACTTTTAAAACCAGCATTATATAAGATGATATATCTGTTTTGCATTTATATATATTTCGAGTTTGTCCACCCCGCATATTCTTTTGCATTCAGATTTCAAAAGCATTTATTCCATCAACATGTTAGCTACAATATTGTTGCATTTTGAAGTAAGTTGGACAATAACAACACGTGATCAACAAACTTGTGCTGATCACAATGTACACAGAATCATGAACTCACAACAACGATCCAGCCGGTCAGTTTGGAATACGGCATATAATAAGCATAAAAGTAGTGTACAGTAGAACAGCTGCCACCATTAATGTTTGCCTGTCTTCGTGGGAGAGCCATGTTTTACCCTTTTCAAGTCATTATGAGGATTGAAAAATCTGTTGCTTCTCTGTTCTCTAAAAGAGGCAGTCAAGCTGCTGACATTTGTTAAAGTGGACAAAAGAGACAGACAATGGCCTGCTGTTTTAGACACACACAAATCAGCCTTGCACTCACACATGAACATTAGTTACAGTAGGTTTGTAATATATGACAGTGACCCCATCCCCCTCGCATAAAACACAAGATTCCCAAAGCCTGCACTTCCTGTTTGCAGTCACAGAAGCTCCTTTAGAGACAGACAAGTCTCATTCATTCTCACTTATAATGAGGAGCATTGCCAAAAACCCAGCCACTTCAGAGCATGTGGTTTTTGCCGTTTGTGAATCATTAGTTCCGTTTCCCATAGAAAAAGCACAACATGTGGCTAATATACTGTCAATCCATCCCTTAAATAACACATGATGGTAATGATGGGAAGGGGGAGGGGGATGTGTGGCTTTCATTCTGATTCTATGACACAAGGACTCTTGACATAGAGCCAATGAAGGCAAACAAACTCAGCACTGTTGATGTGCCAACCATGGCCTGTTAGATAGGCCTAAACTAGAAACTCAACTTCAAAATGATTAAAACTATAGATAAACATACATCAGTTCAACAGGCTGCACGGTTGATAAAGCAGGAAAGCCTCAAACTGCACAGCAAAGCAAATCCCCCATTGTTTATTGGTGAAACAGGACAATGCCAGGACTCCATGATAACTCTTCCTTGCTAAACGGTCACCCTGTCTGCTGCTGATAACATCTTCAGTCAGCACATTATGTGGTCCATCTATTTGGAGCAGGACAAAAATGTTCAAAACATGATTTTCTCAAATCATCACTTTGGTTAGCACACTTAGCATCGTCACAAACAATTACCGGTATGAAAATACTAGGGCTGTCCCCCGAAAATCAACGTGTCAAATCATCAGTCGGTGCTCCATCAGTCAACTGAGATTCTTCAAATGGAGTTGAGTACTTACTTTATTGAAAAGATACTTAAAGGTTACAAATAGTTTCTAAATCTGCACCTTGAAGTTGTAAGGAAATATTGTGGAAATGTTTACCGTTTGTTCATTTTCATTGTAAAACCTTATTAATGAGAGTAGTCAAATATTATATTAGATAATTGAAAATTAATCAAATATATAATCACTAGATGGATAAAAAAAAATGTAATCATGCATGCCCTAATGGCATTAGGAGAACTTAACCGTTCAATTAATGTATTGTGAACGGCAGTAGACTGAATGCCACGTTACAGAACAGGGATGAGTTGGAATGTGGGTTGAACAATGTTCATGGCTAACAAACTAAGTGAACGTATGTGCTTTAGTGTTGTAGATTGTTGTGTTTCAGTTGTACAGGTTGATGGTAGAACCACCGGTGCTGAAAAGCACTGAACCGGTTCCAATTGCTAGTCGTGGTAACACATTTCGATTTGAAATGTCACTTGTTTCATTTCAGATATACGGCATTTAGGATTATGCTGGTGATGCCGCATGATGTCCTTTGGGTCAAAGTGACCCAAATCACTATCTCTTTGTGGCAGATAGAAGGTGCTAAACCTAATTCTACAGCTTACACACATTATCTGCACTGCTGGCAGAACAAGGTGTGCGTTTGAAACCCGAGGACAATAGGAGGGTTAAAAGGCACAAAACAACAAAAAAAAAATGCATGAATTATTAATAAAAGATATATATACACACAGCAATGACAATAAAAGAACCATACAATCATACACAATCAGATGGCGCCGCCTCGTTGTTCAAGACTATATTGTAAGGGCATCACAAGGTTTAATGAAAGCAACATTTGGTACCGGTAGGCTAAATAGTAGGGATGCACCGATTGCATTTTTCGTGGCCGAGTCAAATTACAGTTTCGATTTTTTTCTGGTTTCGATTTGAACCAATTCCGATTGCCATACTACAGCTTTTACCAATTATTTTACAGCTCTACGTAATTTAGATTCAGCTATTTAGTTTTAATATTTACTCACAATGTACAGTCCCTTAGCCACCAGTATTTGTTGTCTTTTTACATATTTAATCATGCATGCCAAATCCATGTAAATATGATCTGTATATTTTTAGACAGACCAGACAATCGCCAGTGATGGTCGGTCAAGCAGCAGATTATGGTTACCGGCCAATCGATCGCTGCATTTCAATTAAATGGAAATTATGACAAAAACTCAAACATGTAACACCTTAACAGGTTCCAAATATGTGCCTTCACTTTTAGTATGTTCCAACAACACTCGCTAGGGCTGCACAATTAATCAAAATAAAATCGCAATCTCGATTCATACTTCTATGCAATCTCGATTCTACATAAGAATGATTCTGCTGGATGTGTTATGAAAGTCAACAGCAAGTGACCGTGTTAGAGAGAGGTTGTGGCTGTTCAAGCAAGTTTTTATTGCACCGGTATTGCAGGTTAGGGAATTATAGGCTGCTACAGTAAGAAGGACTATGTCATATTTTTGCAGCTCGATCAGTTGGGTTCCATTTTGTTTTAAGGTACAACAATGTAGATCAGCTGTTCGCATGCCGTTTCCATCCCACATCTCGAAGCCAAATAGGCACGGAATATTTCGTTGCGCTTCTGTTTTATCTTACAATGATTTCTAAGTCGGATTGATTATTTTTTTACTCAGGGTAGATATTTATCGGTATAGACGATGGAGGCATCCAGCTTCTATTTATTCGGAAAACAGTACAGTAGGGCTACTACATGTAACATCAACTATAAACTGCAACTTGTGTACTTCTAGCACACACATGCAACACTGCCCTCTCGAAGACAGTGACAGAAATTCACTCCCACCCTCTTAAAATCAGAGATGTCTATCATTGATAATACATAGCACAGATGTTTGTATGAGCCCACCACTCCCCCATTCCCCAGACTACTTTCATCAATTAGCCTGTGTTGCAAAGTTTAGTTTGTTGTTGCCATGTCCCCACTCTCGGGCTTGGGCTTGCCATGAGTTATGATTCCAATCATCTGAGTAGCATGTATTTATTTAATATGCAGTAGACTATATAAAGCTGGCATATCTTGTTGTAGGATTAACCTAGAACAAGTAAGACAATAAGAATGTTTTTTAATTCAGTGTCAGATTAATGCTGTTGCATTTAAGTTAAAAACAGGAGCATTTACTTTCTGTTGCCCACTTGATGTGACAGTGCCAGTCCTATCATCAAGGAATAGTAATTTTTTGTTACCTTCTATATCACTTAAATTAGTGCAACAAACATTTAAATTGTGTGTGTGGGGGGGGTGAGAATCGTGATCTCAATTCTAAGATATAAAATCGTGATTCTCGCCAGAATCGTGGAGCCCTAACACTCAACACACAATAAAACGTTATTGAAAGTCCTGAATAAGTGCAAATTGAAGGATTTTTGTACTAGCGTATCAGCAATTTTACTAACGTTGTGAATAGTGCATAGACTTGAGTAAATAGGATTATGAGTCTGGTATTTGTATCACTGGATCAAAGTTCGTCACACTGAGGCACTCTCTAGAATAAGTATCTAGGAAACCATCAACAACCTCATTCATATTTCATTCATCAGCCAAGGATAATTATGTGGGGACTCCAGCAATGCCTATCCAGTATTATTATTTAAAAAAAAATTAAATAGGGGGGGGGGGGGACTGCCTGCCGTTATCCACCAAAACTGTAAAACTTAAAAAAGTCCTAAATTAGTTGTTGTAAGTGGAATTAAGCAGTTATGCCACTGAAGGACACAGATACTTGCAATTTTATACACAATATATTATAATGTGAATAATATACTCCAGTTCAGAATGCAATACAGTCCTCATAATAAATAAAAAAAAGAGCTACGGGACAATAAGCTCTAAAGGGGTACATAACTCACTTTTTGTGAAATCCTCAGTAACAGTAGAGTATATTTTTGGCTTTGGCCTTGTGTTAATTCAGGAACAATGCCTAAATCCACAGGCAACACACTGATCTGTGCTGCTTTAATTATAGTGTTTAGTCTAAACACATCAGCACAATTAGATGCAACTCACTGATTATTAACAACATAGATGATTAAATACATTTCCTGTTGGGTGAGTGCACAACCAGCTGGATGAGCTGCAACAGTTGGCGCCATCTGCTGGCGCAACCAGGTAGTGCATTTGAAAGCCAAGGAAAATTGGAGGGTTAAGAAGAAAAGGTACATACTTTGACATAACCCAGACCTAACCAGCGCCCAAGGTTCACAGTGCAACGCGGTGTTCAAACTCAACATGCAGCGCCCCGCTCACCAGCAAGAGAGGTGGGTGGGTGTGTGTGTGTGTGTGTGTGTGTGTGTGTGAGTGTGGGGTGCTAGAGCACTTACATCGATGGCTTCACGCCGCAGCCCCTCCGTGTTTCTGAGCCAGCAGCGGCTCAGCTCGCTCAGCTCCAGGATGGGCTGCACCTTCAGGCCCACCACGTCCCCCGACTGCCGGATCATCTCCACAATCTCGTCACGGCTCTTGCTCTCCACGTTGCGCCCGTTCACCTCCACTAGCCTGTCGCCTGGCACCAAGCCCAGAGCCAGATCCTTGGTGCCGGCACCGGGCTCGGCAAAGTGGACCACCCGCCGATACACCCCGCCATCGGCGGCGCGGTCCAGCATGGTGGTGCGGCGCAGGGAAAAGCCGAAGTCGCCCGTGTTGCGCCGCTGCAGCTCTAGCTCACGTGTCTCCGGCGCCGCCGGCGCCACCGCGTCCGGCAGCCGCAGGTCAGCCGCAAACGTCTTGTCCACCACCAGGGGGGCGCGGGGCTTCTGGGCCGCAGGGGCCTGCTGCTGTGGCGCAGCCCTGCACTGGGGATCAAACACCTTGGTCTCCGCTTGTGGGGAGGGGGCCACAGAATTCTGTCCCGATGGCGTCGAGCCCTCCGAGGGCGTCTCCTCCTTGCTCCTCTGGGAGAAGGAGAAGCGCTTCATCATCTGCCCCACCTGGGAGGAGTTCTGCCTGGCCAGGGAGCCAAAGTGGGCCACGCGGTCACGCACCGAGCTCCGGTGGCCGTCCTGACCGCCGCCCTCGCCCTTCAGGTCGTCTGTGGAGCTGGCGGCACTCAGCTGCTCATCCAGGACCACACTGCTGCGGTTGCTCAGACCATCCGACTCAATGTCGGTGAGGCTCAGCTCGTGGCTGCTGGCCACCTTGATGGGGATGGGATTGGAGATCTCCAGCTTGTTCTTGGACTCCCGCTTGGCCTCTCGCTTCAGGTTGAAGAAGCCCCGTCGCATGCTCATCTCCTCCAGGCTCCGCAGCTCAGCTGGGGACATGCGCTCCTTCTTGTCCTTCTTGTCCTTCTTCCCCCCATCCTTATCCTTCTTCATAAGGTTGAACATATTGCAGCGCTAAGCTGTGAGGCCCACCGATGAGGCTCGATCCACAGTACAGAATAGATTTCCATACAGAGGTAGAGATACACTTAAACGATAGGTCCTTCTGTAAATGCAAAAAATTATGGCACCATTACAGATCCCCCTAAGGAAAGAATGCGAGAACAGCAATACATTTCAATGACTATTTAAAATGTAAATTAAAATTGTAGTTGTGAAATGAATCAAGTGAACTGGAGTGTATTGTCACAACAAAACGATTTGATATAGATACAGCTAAATATAATTATTAAAATATCTGCTGGTTACAGTTATTATATATTATTAAAAGGTACACTCCTCAACTGCAGTATAGCACCCAGAACACCACATCTGACCAGCTCAATGTGTATAATAACTGCGTACAATAGTGCACGTGGACATATGGGGAGGGGTAGAGAGGAATGGCATTCATTCAGATGCAAAAAGGACATTTGCGGGCTACAAACCAAAGCAATATTTTTGTAATGCTGTTTCCAATCACAAGTGTTCCTTTAACTGTTCACAACATGCAAGAACTTTATCCTTATAAAAGTACTGTATGCTATGCCTTAAGAAGAGCTTCAAAGACTATCGCGGTGTATTAGTATACCACCAAGCAAAGTATAATAAAGTGAAGATAGCAGAACCATGATTCATATTACAGAGACCAAGTAAAGAAGTGCAAAAAATGCAAAGTAAAAATCCATCCCTGTCCAAAACGTAAGCAGTCGGTAAATTGTTCCTGCTGCCAGCTCTACATGCAGGGAAGAGGAAACACCTCCTTGAAGCTGGTTTTTATTAGACGCTTCTGTAGCATAGAAGAGGTAAGACTGGAATCCCAAACTGGCAAACCCATGAACCATAAGTAGGGCCAGTATCTTCAATGACCATAATATGATGGGCTCTGTCCAGTAGACCACGACCACATCGTGTTTATCCCTCGTAATGTACTCCGGGTCAGAATGACCCAAATCACTAGCTCTTGTGGCAGATAGAAGGCGCTAAACCTAA
>JAODUG010028948.1:0-19404 GCA_027564795.1 Aphredoderus sayanus
TGCCAGCAGTGCACATCATATGTGTGTGTAAGCTGTAGAATTAGGTTTAGCGCTTTCTATCTGCCACAAAGAGCTAGATTTGGGTCAGTTTGACCCGGAGGACATCAAACTGGGTCAAACTCCCATTGGAGTCAAAATAATGCTGCTGTTCCCTGGTGGCGCGCGACCTCTGTGCGTGACCTCTGAACATTGGAAACTGTTATTAGTTCTATGTTGGAAACAATGGGTTTCAGGGCGCAGCGGTGCCGTTGTCACTTTCTGAAAGAACCTGGCCTTTTCTATTGATAAAATAATCGACCCTGATGGCAGAAGGAATACACTTGAGAAACGCTTAGTTTCTGAAGAGTTCTCTGGAGTGAACACAAAAACAAAAAAACAAAAAACAGAGATATCTGTTTTAGAAAAAAACATGTCTTGCATGTTATGACATGTATTCTCATCAATAATAAGGTGACCATAAAGACAAATTACTTATCAGGGCAGATATGAGTGCAGTTTCATGTGTTCATATATCACATGTTCATTGCACATAACGGTTGGCTGACAGGTCAGGGATATCTCAGTCAACCTTTAGCCGTTTATGCCAAACACGTTATGAGGTAGAATTGGTTCATCACCTGTACATAAAGTGTCCTTACACAGTGGGTGAACAGGCAAATAAGAGAGCTCAATTTGCAGCACTGTCCGGTTTCCCAAACGTAATCGATGCAATTGACTACACTTGTGGCTATAAGGGCACAGAGTGAGAATGACTTTGCTTTCATTAATTGTAAGAATGTTCATTCCCTCAATATCCAAGTTATATGTGATGCGGACACATTACTGACAAATATAGTGGCTTGGTGGCCTGGGTCATCCCATGACTCATTCATAATGAGACACAGCAGTGGGAGCTCTGCATGTGGTTGGCTTCTAGTGATAAACCAATGTAGAAATCGTATAACTCTTTATTTTCTCTACTACAATGCCTAAGTCATTCACTAACCCCTGACTTTGTTAGTTATTTAATTGGGATACAATTTGCATTGTGGGATTTATTGGCTCATTTATTTCAGCTGCCCAATCTTCTAGCTCATGCATACAGCTTTGCAGACCCCTTCGCACCTGCAGATGGATGTGCCTTTGCCTCTACTTAGACAAGTGAGCACTTCAGAATGTTCATCTTGTGGCTCTGCACAGTAGAGTTGGAAGGAGGAGGGAGTACTGGGTATAGCAGTTATGGTTATTAAAACCATTTTCCCATATTTGTAAGTTTATAGGCTATAGAGATCTGGCTAGTAAACCTATTTGACTTACAATATGATACACATTTACTGTGCTCAAAATCAGTAAAACCATTGAGTTTATTTTTTATATTTTATATTTTGGGTGACAAGTTAATGGTTATTTCTCAGGAGCAGAATTTGAGAAGTAGGCTATAAGAAAACATCCTAAATCAGATTTTGTTGTCTCACTTACTGTATGGGTAGGAGACTTAACTGAGACAGATTCAATTTTATTGCGTCTGGTCTGTAACTGTACTGATAATGATGCATATCAGCTTCCCCCCTGACAGAAGTAAAAATAAGTAGCCCCTTCTCTGGCTCTATTCGTAGGCTTTTCAAACAAGGACATTTTCATCGAACCTGTAGCCTATTTGTTTATTTGCCTAATGAAACCGGAGTTGTTGATTTATGTAACGTTTTCATGCAAAACACATGTTCGCAAATGCCATTCAAAGCAGAGTTGCAGACCCTAAGGCTGATTACCATTTTTTGTGAATTCATGCTCGCATAACGTAGACCTATTACATCATATTGCAGGTATGCCACTGCCAGAAGCAAGTGTGTTGCGTTATAGACTATGGATGCAAACACTTAAATTTGTTATCAGAACTTTTCTGTGACCTAAAAAGTCTTCTGTAAATGGTAATACAAATCTTGGCCACCAGGGGGAAGTATTTTATTGGTTTTAAAAATCTAGGCCTCCAGAACCTTTACGCTGTAATATTTAAATGTAGTAATTCTGGTTTTATACGGTCTCTTTATAAAGTGTATCAAAAATACTAGTTGATTTTTTCTACACGTTTTATGCACCATATGAAAGCAGTATTTTTTATTATCTGTGCATTTATTTCACATATTTTCTGAAACGTTCTATAAAAAATAGCACAATTACAGTTAGACATCTTAAAATGTACTGTAAATATGAAATGCAAAATGTTTTTCTATTTGCTTTAATTATTTCTATCATCTCTTCTCATGTGGTCTTATATGTGTGCTTACTTACCAAGCAATTATATTGTGCTTTCTACAGAGCGCCCACAAGGAGCTGACAGAAACAGCTGTAGTTCAGATTATCTGTAGGCAGTGGAATGAGTGCATGGGTCTGATACAGGTATCTAGTGCTGTGTGGCAGTCTTGTCCAGTATTAGACACATCACCCCTGTGTAATCAACACACACAGAATTGGATTGGATTGTAATTCAGACAAACAGAAAAGGGTTTATTAACCCTCCTGTTGCCCTTGTGTGACAATGACAACTTATTGTCATTGTTGTGTGAATTTATTTCTTTACTATTTAATGTATTTGTTAGACTTTGTGCCTATTAATACCCTTGTGATGTCCTCAGGGTCAAAATGACCCAAATCACTAGCTCTTTGTGGCAGATAGAAGGCGCTAAACCTAATTCTACAGCTTACACACACACGATGTGAACTGCTGGCACAACAAGGTGTGAGTTTGAAACCCGAGGACAACAGAAGGGTTAAAAGGCACAAAAAACAACACAAATACGTAAAGAAATAATTAATAAATAAATAAATAAATACACACTGACAATAAAATGACAATAAAAATAACCATACAATCATACACAATCAGATGGCGCCGCCTTGTGGTTCAAGACAATATTTTAACGGCATCACAAGGGTTAACCCTCCTGTTGTCCTCGGGTTTCAAACTCACACCTTGTTGTTCCAGCAGTGCACATATGTGTGTGTAAGATATAGAATTAGGTTTAGCACCCTCTATCTGCCACAAAGAGCTAATGCATTGGGTTAGTTTGACTTGGAGGACCACATCTTACACAGACTTATGATGTTATGTTTAAATATGTTTTAAGTCGTCCCTCATGTGACTATACAAATAATACATTATACATCTGTAGGTACAGAAAGACCTATTAGTCTACATAGCAGGAGTTATCTGTGTTTGAATCTTTTTAATTAAAAAATATTTTACAGGTGACAATATTCCCAATACTGATTACCTCTAAGGATCTAAGTGTGATCTCACCTGCCACTATGGGCACTATTGTCACAATCTAAGCGCACGGTCTGAAGCACATGACACAAGTGCATATAGGTCATGTCCACTCCAAATCCACTATTGCTAGTGTAGTGGCTGAAAAGCTAGATGCAGCACCAGGTGCATTGTTGAAAAGGTTTGTGCTTTCTCTCTTCCTTAATCGTGTTTTTGGCATAACATACAAAAAACCAATAATACCAAATACCAAAGTGTAATCTCTCATTTCCTTTAGAAGCCATGTATGCTTGCACATGGCAGATTGCTATTTTAATGGTGAGTTTACCAAGTTGTAAGAAAAAACATGCCTCTGTAGATGAAATGGCTCTGCTTGTTCACTAAGTGAAAGCCGGCATTAATAGCCATTGTTCTCTAAATAAAGGAGAAATTCACAGTAGCCTTGTCCACTTACATCATAGAAAGTATGGGACAGGGGCAAAATTCCCGTTAGACCAGACGGCAAAGGTTTACTAAACTGGCATCTGTATATCGTGTTGTTTATCAAACATGTTAGATATGTACGGTTCAAATTCTAGGAGCCTCCGAGCCATTTAGCAACGATAATGTTCATTCTGTAAACCCCTCACACTACAGGATTATTGTGTTTTCACTAGGCTATTTCATTTTCACCCTTTACTATAGTCTGGGTGTATAGATATATATGTGACTTCTTCACAATGGCAAGATAGGGAGGACACCATCAAACTAGTAAAAACAGAGCCAACGTGTGCATTTAGCTGAGACTAATTTCATTTACACAACTGCTAACAAATGACCATGGCCAACTCTGCATTTTAAGATGACTCACTGTTCATAACCTACATCCTAATCATACAGCTTTTACAGCAGGGAAGTAGCAATGCCGTGACACCCTGTCCCTGCACTCACACTGCCAGCAATGTTGTAGCTCGTATAGCCAAGTCTGTAGCTGTCGATTGTGGGCCTGTGGGCTCAAAGAGGTAGGCCTACGCTGTGTGTGTCTGTCTTGCTACAGTACTTGTATGGGCTAAACAAACTATGTAGATTATAGATAAACCTGTAGCTATGTGAATACTGTGGATATAATAGGATTGCAATAATTATTTTACTACAACATAGCTGACAGTACATTACAATATTTTTCAATTTCCAGTCAATGAACGGTGTTAAGAACTATGGTTACAACACATACTGGACTATACTGGACTATCTACACAGGACACAATAACTCCACTATATCTTTACCCAGAAAATTGTTATTTCCTTCTGTATTATGTTTTAAATGTTGTATATAAGACCTTTGAATCTAGACAGGCAAACATTCTAGGAAGTTTAAGCATTGGCAGCTCAAGAACTCCCCTTGTTACAATTGCTAACCCTCTAATTTATAATAATAACCATTTTTCTATACATAAAAGGAGACATGCACAGTAGCCTTGTCCACTAGCCTGATTTTAAGTGTGGGACAATGAAAAAATGTCTATTAGACCAGACAGCAAAAGTTTCTTAAACTGGCACTTTGTTCAAATTCACACGGTCCTTCAGTTGATGATTACAGAGGACAGGTGTTTTGGAAATGCTTGTGTTTGGATGCAAGAGTTCCTCATGTGGCCAAACAGTACATGAGTTTCACAACTGGAAGGAAACAAAGACAGACGTGGGACTACATGTGTTTGTATTGTGTGTGTGTGTGTGTGTGTGTGTGTGTGTGTGTGTGCGCGCGCGCGCACCTGCAAGCGTGTGCAGGCGTACGTACTGTACATGTGTGTGTATGCCTAGACAGTACCAAGAGGGTTTCCCATTGGACTTCCAGCTGATCTAGACGAAAAGTAATTGCAGGTTAGATTAACAGTGTAACAAAATCAGCTCTTTTATGTCCACATTCCCTAAAGAAGCAATAGTATCAGAGAAGAGCCTAACAAGAATGAGGAGATCCTTTCATTGTCTTAGCATTGAAAGCACCAGGCACCAAATATGTGTCCTATACCCCTCCATGCATTTCTCAAGGTAATTGTGTTGCTTATAGTGGGTTTGTGACCATGCACACATTTCTCCCAAAGTGAGATATAACTAGAAAATAGATTTTGTGGACTCTGTAAAGGTTTGTTTGTTTATTCTGATCCTATATGGAGCAATTATTTAAACAAATGTTATATGGAACATTATATCAATATTTCTTTCAGGCAAAACATGGTTTCAATGTTGCTATTATTACATAACTAGATATGAAAAATAATTGTAAATACAGTAAAATATTCTTAAAATGTTGTAATGTTATTGAATTTATTTATTAAAGAGCAAAATCTAAGACAAATGAAGATGGTAAATATGATTTTTGATTTTATACAGTAACTCAGATTAACCTTAGTCATTATAAATAAAATGTAATATCTATGTCGAAAATCTTAAATATGCATTAAACCTTACCTTCAAGTGGATAACTTGAAGCTGCACTTGCAGTGTTTCTTTGTAAATGTTAATGTGACCGATGATCCATGATCTCTTCTCTCAGATATGATAAAGGTTGCTGATTATCTTAAGCTGTCATTCTTATAAAATCTCTCTACGTCTGACTGGAATCATTATTAGAGGCATTATTTTGATTTTATGCTCTAGGGACCCACATTAAAATAGATTGAGCCATCTATATGTTCATGGTCTTAACTGAAGTTAAGTTGTTACTTGTTAGGTTACTTTTGTTTGCAATCTATGAAAATATCCATAGTTTGTGGAAATACAAATACAAATGATTCAATGATATGTCAATAGATACTGATAAAATATGTAAAAATAGTATTAATTTATTGAAATGGTCTTCAAATTAAATCGCTGCTGTAAATGGTTCATGGAAAATCACTAGCATGATGTATCCTGCCACAACTTTTATGCATACAAGAAAATTAGTTTAGAATGTGGGAAACTAACACTGTAGTTATAGACCAAAGTCAAAATGTTCACTGCTCTCTAATTTTCTAGACCTAATAATGATCATTATGTCATTCTTTTTTGTTCTTCTTTGACTTCTGTCACATTTTCAAATATATTGTGATATATTATATCTACTTAAAGGGGTGGTAATCTGTATTTCTGCACAAAATTAATACTGGTTTAATAAGCATTTTAGTTAGTTGTTGCACACCAGCACACAAATACAAGAAGAATGTTCTAGGGCATGTTAAGGGTTGACAGCTGGGAGCTGGAACAACTGGGATGTCCTCTACCTAGAAATAACAAGGCAGCATTAACCCTGTAATCACACAGGACTTTGAATCTGGACAGTGCAGAGTGCATGTGATTATACCAGGTCTTAAACACATCTGGTTTAAAAATTAATGCCAACACTCAAAGTGCTGGGGTCTGCTACCCCTATTATTTATTATCTCTAAATATAGAGCCAAATCTTAAAATAATAACTTGATATTAGTTATATCCCAGTAAGGCTATAGACCAGAGGTGGCTATCTGTGGAGACA
Source organism: Aphredoderus sayanus (assembly GCA_027564795.1). NCBI lineage: Eukaryota > Metazoa > Chordata > Actinopteri > Percopsiformes > Aphredoderidae > Aphredoderus > Aphredoderus sayanus. Next base: position 6,738 of record JAODUG010028948.1, read on the forward strand.
GAATGCTGCGGTGCCTCACAACATCAGTAAAGAATGACTCATATCAGGTTAGTTGTTTATATAACTGGGGATGAATGCTGTTCACATCTCAGTCCACAACAAAATCAAATTTGTGGAGGGGAAAAACAGGAGCAGGTTAATGATCTCATCACATAGTGTTGACAAGAATTCAATTTAACCCACATTTTCTCTCCATCAATGCCTAGAGTGATGGATTTTCTGCTGCCTTGAAAGATAATTAATACCAGATCTTGTACCCTGACACATGAGGTGTTGCCACATTGTTGCTACTGGCCAGACTTTTAGTGTGTATTATCCACCTGATCTGGACTGACAGGAAAATACTGTTCATACTTCCTACAAATGTAATATTTTTATATATACATACTTAAATAAGTTAGTAATACTAATTTATTTAGAGAAGTATGAATTCCAACTCCGCTACATATTAAAAACGCATACTATAAGAATCAGGTTATCCTGATGAAACATGCAGCCTGGTTGAAGCAACGCCACAAGAGTTTGTTAAAGTATAACTTGTTACAACTCAGTAAATACTAATGCTATATAAATATGTGAACAGACTCTAATTGTATAATTAGAGTAATAATTGAGTGCTAAATGAAGAGATGCATGTTCTACTGCCCATGTCTTTCAGTGTTATAGATGCATTATATTTTATAGTATTTGTGGATCACTTTATATGTTTTTCATGAGGTTGTTTGAGTAAAGCAGGCAACAGAAAAACGCACAGAGCCCGAGACAGCACAATACGCTGCAGCTGTTTAGCAGACTTGTTACGGCCCCACCTACATTACAGAACTGTAGGCCTACCTGCGACAGCACCCCCTCCCCTCTCCCCACCCCGTCTGGGACAAGGCATGCCAAACAAGCTCCCACAATCCACCAATCATTGGCACAGAGGGGCGGTAGTACTTCAACACAGGCTGTCAATGCCTCAAGTTATAACTCCATGCGCGCTTTTCTGGCAGAGTAGGCTACCCTATGTTGTCATCTCGCGCGGATGCACACACGGGAGTCATTGTTAAGCCGACCACAAGACTCCCGACTCTTCTTGGGGAAATTATCTTTTGCAATATAAAACGCCCGAAGCAAGCCAAGACATCGCTCAGTGTACAACTGTCAGTTCTGGATATTTTAGAGAACATCCGTCGCCACGATGATTTTCCACAGACTTCTCTTATGTTTATTAGTAACACGTATCGTTTACGCGCAGCTGGACAGTTCTGGATTATCCTACGCGTTGAGGTCTGAACTATCAGAGGATGCTATTTTGGTGGCAAATAACGGAATACACGTGCCTTTCGGGAGATCAGTTTTTATTGATCCGATAAATGATTTGGTGATACAGACGCAGCCGGGGGACAGGTGCAGCATCACCGTCTTGGATAATGACCCGTTATCACAGAGACCCGGGCAGCTCTCTCCTAAAAAGTTTTCATGCGATTTCGGTCCCAACGACGTGACATACTCACACTTCGGCTCAAGAAGCCCGGCCAAAGACAGAGTGAGGTTGCAGCTCAGGTATGATACACTTACCGAAACAGTTATTATCCCGTTTATGATGGAGGTAGAGGTAGTTTTTACGCAGCTAGAGTTACTCACCAAAAACCTGCCTCTCACCGTTGATCATCTCAAAGGGATTAGTAACGCAATTGACAAAAAGATTTTAGGATTTACTTATGACAGGGACTCCTATAAATGCGAGGTGACATCCCAGTGTAGCGGCTGCGCGCTTCCCAGATACGGCAGGCTCGTTGACGTGGGAAAACTTGCCAAAATGATGGACTGTGACGAATTCACTCAAGCTGACATCCGCTACGAGCACACGTTTGATCGCAAATCCCCAAACAGGGATTACGTCCCCATGGTAGTGGAATTGCACGATAAGGAAGGCAATCTAGTCAAACAGGAGTATTTTAATCTTATGATTCGCATAAAAGCGGGACAGCAAAACACCCCCCCTAAACCCAGCTTTGTGTCAATGATGATGATGGAGGTTAGCCAGTTTGTAATGACAGCCCTCACCTCTGACATGCTGGCTGCCGAAGACGCAGAGTCTGACCCAGATGATCTAATATTCAACGTCACCTCTCCTCTATCATATGAGGAGGGCTACATAGTGAGCACGGATGACAGAAACCTCCCAATTACATCCTTCTACCAGAGAGACTTGAGGGATTTTAAAATAGCATACAAGCCCCCCTCCCTGGACTCAGACACAGAGAGGATATTCCAGTTGGAGTTCCAGGTGGTGGACACAGACGGCGCGGCCTCAGACCCCTTCGCCTTCATGATCGTGGTGAAGCCGATGAACACGCTGGCACCCGTGGTGACGCGCAACACAGGCCAGCTGCTGTACGAGGGTCAATCCCGGCCACTTTCCAGCGCTCACAACCTGGAGCTAAGCGACGAGGACAACCTGGACAGCGTCAGGGTAAGCGTGGTGGGCGGGCTCCGGCACGGCGTGCTGGCAGTGCTGGGCTCGCACAGGAAATACTTCACCCCTAACGACCTGGCCTCAGGCGCCGTTGTGTACCAGCACGATGGCAGCGACACCTACAGCGACAACGTCATCTTCAAGATGACAGATGGGAAAAACGAAGTGGAATTCCTCTTTCCAATAACAGTTGTTCCCACGGATGATGAGCCGCCAATCATAAACGCCAACACGGGCTTGGTGCTGTTCAAAAACCAGATGATGCCCATATCGCCACTCATGCTCAGTGCGGCTGACGTTGACTCGGAAGATTCAACTATTAAATTCACCATCGTCCCACCGCTGTCTGCTATCGGAGCGGTGCTTCTGAGGCAGTCCGATGCCCCAGAGGACCCCTCCTCCTGGAAGTTCAGTGCCAAGGACGAAGTGTATGAGAAGGAGGTGGCAGAGTGGCTTCAGAAAGATGTCACAGACGGGAAAGTGTTTTACAAGCACACTGGCCCCCACAATACAGACACAGTGATGGATCAGTTTGCATTCACTGTTCAGGATGACAATGACCCCCCCAACGAGTCAGCCGAGAATGTATTTATCATCAGAGTTCTACCTATAGATGATGTCCCACCCAAGCTGTTCCCTGGCACCACCTTACAAATGACCGTGCGTGAATACCAGCTAACGCACTTTAGCAAAGAGGTTCTTCGTTACACTGATCTGGACTCAGAGGACCGCGACCTAAAATACACTGTCACGCAGTCGCCGACAGACACGGACGAGAACAACCCGGTTGTGTTTGGTTCCTTGGTTCTGACAGACAGCCCTGGCCTGGAAGTCACTGAGTTCACACAAGCCCAGGTCAATCATCATAAAATCTCTTACAGCCCCCCTGATGTAGAACTAGGTATAACAGCCCGCGTAGTACAGTTTAGCTATGCAGTAGAAGACACAGCTGGGAACAGCATGGATGGTGCATTTACTATCTACCTCCAGCCTGTAAATAATAAGCCCCCAGAGATTACCAACACGGGCTTTACAGTGTTTGAGCGGGGCATGCATGTCATTTCTATAGCTGAGCTGGATGCAACAGACCCAGACACAGATAGTAAAAGAATGACATTCAGTCTCAGCCAGGCCCCTCAACATGGAAAGATACAGCACATGTTCGCTGATATTAAGAAAGGAGAGCTTTTCAGATTGGACGACATCGCGGAGGGGAAGATATGCTATATTCAAAATGGGGATGAGATAGCAAGTGATGAATTCCAACTGGATGTTAGCGATGGGATCCATGTAGTCACAGTGACCGTCAGAGTCACCGTAAAGCCTGTGGACGATGAGACCCCAAAACTCACTCTCCCTCTGGGAACAATTGGCTCGTACATGGACGTGCTGGAAAGCGGAGCCACAGAAATCACTACTAATGTAATTCAAGGCCGCGACGATGATACAGATGACCTCCAGTTGACCTTTATTATAGAAGATCCCCCAACTATGGGAGAAATCATGGTTAAAGGGGTGCCTGCCACAAAGTTTACTCAGGCGGATATTATTAACGGAGTGGTGGTGTACGCTCACACTGCTGGTGAGGTAGGCCTCACGTCTCAACAGGACGGCTTCAATTTGACTCTCACTGACATGTCTGATGAATGGACCGTGGGTGGCAACAAGGTCAGTGGTGTACGCATTCACGTAACCATTCTTCCAGTTGACAGCCAGGCCCCTGAGGTTGGAGTCACCGTGCAGTTCAGCGTCGTTGAAGGAGACAAATTCGCCATCGGCCCGCAGCACTTGAATGCTGATGATAATGACACTCCTTCGGATGATATCCTTTGCACTATCATTGTCCAGCCCACTGCTGGCTATGTGGAAAATATCTCTCCTGCTCCAGGCTCAGAAAAGTCTAGGTCGGGAACAGCTATCAGTGCTTTCACTATCAGAGACATCAGGGAAGGAAATATATACTTTGTTCAGAGTATTCACAAGGGGGTAGAGCCAGTTGAGGACAGGTTTACATTTAGATGTTCTGACGGCATTAATTTCTCCGAGAACATGTTCTTCCCTATAGTCATAATCCCCGCAAATGATGAGAAGCCAGAGATTTACATGAGAGAGCTAGTCGTCATGGAGGGGATGAATATTGTAATAGACACTCCTCTTCTGAGTGGTGATGATGCCGACATACCGCTCGAGGACCTCACGTTCATCATTTCCCGACCGCCAAAACACGGAGCCATTTTGAACCAGTTATCCACAGGCTCTGTTTCGGTGGGTAACTTCACTTTAGAGCAGATTAGAGAGGCCTCCAGTATCATTTATGAGCATGATGACTCAGAGACCACAGAGGACAGCTTTGATGTTGTTCTCACAGACGGAAAGTACTCTGTGGAGAAAACAGCAATGGTTATGATCCTTGCTGTTGATGACGAAACTCCCAGAATGGTGATCAATGATGGTCTGGAAGTCGAAATAGGAGAGACGAAAGAAATTAACAACAAAGTGTTAAAAGCAACAGATCTGGATTCAGACGATAACACGCTGACCTATGTTATCCGGTTTGGACCCGGCCAGGGTCTCTTACAGAGGCGAACACCATCTGGGGGTCTGGAGAACATCACATTAGGCATGAACTTCACACAGGCTGAGCTGGACAAAGGATTCATTTTTTACACACACAATGGGCAGGAAGGCATTCGAGATCTGGTCAAATTTGATGTCACTGATGGCATAAACCCTCTAATAGACCGTTACTTCTACATTATCGTGGGCAGTATAGACATGGTCTTCCCCGATGTGGTCAGTAAAGGTGTGTCCCTCAAAGAAGGTGGCAGAGTGACTTTGACCACAGATCTTCTGAGCACCACTGACCTCAATAGCCCTGATGAGCACCTGGTCTTTACAATAACAAGAGCCCCTGTGAGAGGCCATCTAGAGTGTACAGACACACCCAGAATGCCCATTGTTTCCTTTACTCAGCTCCAGCTCGCTGGCAGTAAGATCTTTTACATTCACACATCTGACGACGAAGTCAAAATGGACAGTTTTGAGTTCGAGGTTACAGATGGATACAACCCTGTCTTCAGAACATTCAGGGTTTCAATTGTGGATGTTGATAATAAGAAGCCTGTTTTAACCATAAATGGTTTGGTGGTTACGGAGGGCAAAAATAAGTTAATTACACCATTCGAGCTAACGGCTGAGGACCGAGATTCAGAGGAGAAGCTGTTAAGGTTCACTATCACCCAGTTGCCAGTTCATGGTAAATTGCTTTACAACCAGTCCACACCAGTCACCAGCTTTACCAAGCAGGACCTCAATGAAAACCTCATCAGTTACCAACATGATGGCACTGAATCATCAGAAGATTCCTTTTCCTTTACCGTCACAGACGGTACACATACTGACTTCTATGTTTTCCCTGACACTGTTTTTGAGACCCTGCATCCCCAAACCATGAAAATCACCATTGTGCCTATTGACAATGGCATTCCCCAGATTGTGGTAAACAAAGGTGCACCAACATTGAAGATCATAGCAACAGGTCATCTTGGGTACGCCATCAGCTCCAAGGTGCTGAGGGCAGCAGACAGAGATAGCCAGCCAGCTTCCCTGGTGTTTCACATCACCATCAACCCCAAACATGGTTACATCATCAATCTGGGACAAGGAAACAACTCTGTCAGCACTTTCACCCAAGGTAAAACCTGATGAGAAATAGATACATTGCATTAAATAACACCATTATTGCAATAACGTATGTTAAACAATTTACACTTGAAATATACGCTAACACTTCATTTCCGCAGAGAAATTCATGTGTTAAAGCAGAAAGTACAGTACAGTAACAAAGTATAAATAAACTGATAAACCAGAGCAGATATTGTACATTTTTTGTACATCTGTTTAGCCGATACTTTTCAACATATGGACAACTAACAGTTTGCAATTCATATTAATAATGATTATAATATAAATTTGTATTTTACCTAAAATATCTTGCATTCCCATTTCATGTTAAGATATTTTTATATCTTTGAATCATCATTAATTTGATGTCAGGCCCATTGGAATCTAATTATTATAATCCTATCAAATATAATTGATGCAATGCACATCTTGCAGCTAGAGACAATAGTGGAGAAAGACAAATTCATATTTAAGCTTTTACACATTTCTTAAACAGTAATTTTCACACTGCATGACAAAGACGTTAATTGTACAAAAGAATATTCATATCTGTGACAGCTGCTGACTTTTACATTTTACTTAGCTAATTGTGGGCCTGATTTAGATGTTCATCGCATCAAATCATAATTAATTGACTAAAGTAGAGGCTGATGTTTCACACAAATGTCTTGTACAGTTAAAAATGTATCATTTACTGTATCTTCTTTTCCTTCTTTTTTGTTCCCTTGTTGCCTTGTGATATTCTCTGTCGTGGTTTCTTAAGTAAGACACGACAAGGAAGAGCATCATGTGAAAAGGTCAGCACAGACCTTTAAGTGACAGGATGGCATTTCAGTTTTCGCACTTTTTGATGTCCACTAACTTTAGCTCAGTTCTGTTCAGTTAAAATAACGATCGAACAGTTACTATATTTTTACATTTACATGCATAAAGTAATGCACAGCAAGTGCCAACCCTTATGTAATGTATACATGCTCTAAGTGCTGTAAATTACCTAGCTGTACGAGGTGAATTGATATGTTATTTATTCGGAGAGTGCAGTCAATGCCATATTTAATTTTGTGCTGAAGTCATTATGTAAATGAGGATTCACCCTTTGTGTCACTTGCAGGGATAAACATGGATAGGGGCCAAGTTAGCTGTGACCCACAAAAGATGTCCTCCACCTTTGTGCATGCACACTTTTAATAGCATATCAAAAAATAACCATAAACAACCATGATCACCATAATAAGTTTATTAAATTAATGAAAGTGTATTACATTAATTATATCAAAGACACCCAAAAGTCTTTCGCTAGACCACTGATTGAGAACCGTTGTGCTAAACTAGGCCCTATTAAAGTGCCTGGGTGCCCCCAATGTATGTGAAAGGCCATAGATGAGAGCAGACTGATGGGGATGAATAGCAGGGCCCAGATGAATCAAGTAAAGTGGGAGGGAAGCGTGAGGAAATGAAAAATGAGAAATGAGATGGAGAGTGTGTAAGAGAATGGGAGAAAGCAAACAGGCTCATCAAAGAAGGCAGTCAGGTGAAAGAGACAATCTCTCACTTTTTATTTACTCATCCCATTTCCAGGGCACGTCCCGGGAGGCTTTATCTTTGAATATTTGATGACCAGAGTGCCCCCCGGTTCACACCATTGACTTTATTTTTTGCAAGGTCTTCTCGCCGCAGGCAGGGTTGTGTCTCAATACCCCCGTAAAGATTCCTTGTCCCGTCATTTCTCTCATAGGAACAGATATGTTGGGCTATAACTGTTAAATGATATGTTAAAACCTACCTGTGTGCAGAGCTGAAATCATTCACAATTGCTCCTCAGATGCTCAATGTAAAGGGTAGAGGGGAACAAATGAGAGGAAGTAACCGAAGATGTTTGAGACTCACCCTGAACAGGATTCAGGAGTTTATATTTTTATGAACCTCCTTCCTCTGACATCTATTATTGAAGATTATGGTTCAAAGAGGCCAGGGCCTTTCACAGCCACGATAATCTTCTACACTATAATAGATGTTTCCAGAAACAGTGCTGAAGGAACACGCAGTGCCCTGTAATTCAGAGAAGTTTGGAAAACACCTGTGAATAGCCTGGAACAATCCTGTTTTTAGTACATTTTGGCCTGTCTGTCATTTACAGATATGTTGTCACCTGGCTTTTAAAGAGCATTGACTCAAAGGGCCAACATGTTTGGGGCCTATTATATTTAATGTTGGCCTAGGTTGAGATGATTGGGGTTCTAGTCGCATTGTCCTGGATTACAGATTCATGACTTTCACAATGCTTTCTCTGCTATAAAATTGTTCATGCTGCGCACTGTTAAGGGATTAATTCAGTTTGATACTAGAAACCTGCTGAAGCGCTACTGATGCAGGACAGCGGCCATCTCGAAACAATTACTTGACAGAGAGAGTATGTGAACAAGCTTTAAGTCACAACTTCAAAGTGTGTTTGAGGGTATTTTAGTATCCAGCATTGCATGTTTTTAAAAATTAGAAGCATGAAGCTCAGTCTCATGAATATTATTTTAATCATGGCAGGGGCAAATCACTGCAGTGAATAATAAATAATAAATACAATCATTCTGGTTGGATATAATCAATACAATCTTAACATTAATACAATCTATCATTGTTATTTGCTTCTCGTTTTAATGTTTTATTTTTAATAAAGTTTTTGGTCTGTTTTTTTATTTTTATCTCAGTAGCTAAATTAGCTTGTACTATGTATATAAACTAAACTAAACTTCACATTTCAGCTGACATTGATGAGCTGAAGATCTGCTACGTGTTAAGAAGTGAAGAAAATGCTACATCTGACGTCTTCCAGTTTTCTGTTGAGGATAATGGTAAGATGATACCATCATTTTTCATATTACAGTGGAACAAATTACTTAATAAATAACAAAATGTATAAAGTGTAATATTTGTTGTTTTTAGTTGTACTGTTTAAAAGGTATCATAAGCCATTCTGAAGAAAGATTAATGATATTTTAATTAGATCAAAACAAAACACATCTCCCTTCAATGCCATAGGGTGCTCCCTCAGAAGCTCTGCCCAAAACATTGGAAATGTATTGCAAAGGCAAGGATATTGTTGTTGTGTGCGGCCTGCACCACTTTGTTTGTGTTCCTATTTACGGAGCCAGGGCTGTGTAGAAATGTTGAATAATATTTTCAGCATGTACTGTACTGAGATATTTGGTTTTGACAAAAAGTGTATTAGCTTACAATGATTTATTATACCTTTAAGATTTTTTTCCATTCCTACATCTTTACTTAATTCATGACTTATTGCTGAATTATGTGTATATATAAGGCTTTAGTGAAGAAAAATAATATGCTACCATCTACAGACTAGATAAATACTAAATTAATAGCATGTTAGTCTGCTAAATGTGTGCATAATTTTGCCATCCCCAATACTGAATCACATTTACATACATATTTTGTATACTCATCTCTACCTTCACCCTATTATATAATATCAAAGTTTTGCTTGGACTATACAGTACATGGCAAGGTAGCATGGCGCAGAATAATGTTTTTACACGAGCAATGGTCAGTTTGGGTTTAAAACATATTGTTCATTTCTGAGTCATCAAAGAGCTAGGTCATAAAAATAGTAAGAGTTAATTTTCAATGTTTCTCTGTTAACAAGGCCAAACACATTAAATAAATGGAAGACTTAAAGGAGCCTTCCTCGGTTGTGTTGCCCCCAGGTCTTCAAATGTCATACCCAGCTCTGGGGGGAGGGGTAGGGATCAGCACTAACATAGAAATGTTGATGGGGGAGGCGTAGAGACAGGATTGTGAGCCACTTTACACTCGGAATTGTGAGGTGCATGTGCTGCATGAGTTTCAGATCAAAACAACAATGCTAATGTTGTTCTTTTAACTGCTAATTCTCTCCTATAGGCATTTTTCTAAATCTAATCATTCTCCATTGTCATATTTTTCCAGTGTGAAAGCATAGTTATTATTATAGTTATTATTATAATTATTTTTTTTTTTTAATTAGCACGGTTCTCTCCCTTTCTTTGGTTGTTGCTAAACATGGTATATACAAGTATATTAAATCGATACTTGAGCCGCTACAGCCTTCTTTATCCTCCGGAGAACCCTGCTGGTGTTTCTGCAAATCGATTCCAGCAGTACAATTTTTCAACACCATACGTATAGGTATAGCATGTGTAGGGACACACGCTGAGAAAGCAACATTAAGAATCTGTCTTACAAAAATGGGCGAAAACCCCATGTTTGCCTCCTATGCCTGGAAGCTCCTCTCACACCAGGAAGTGAGCATTAGCGCTTAACTCCGCCATATGATGACACGCGCAGGCACCAAAGACAGCGGTGAGTTAGCTGTGGGCTAAGGGGCCGTCAAGCCTCAAGGCACAAGGAAGTGTTTGATATTTAAGAGGCCGGGCAAGTGCCTATGGTAATAAGAGCCCTTGGCTGTGTGTGCTGCATGGGAAGAGCTGTAAGGCATCCACTAATTAAATGGCCCTATTACAGACCCGTCTAGAGCAAGAGAATGGAAATAAGATAGGTCCTTCCATCTCAGGTAAACCAGCTGGGATCACTATAGTTAACCATAATAACCTCCTTTCCCATCATGGGAGCAGTAGGAAATAATATGTCATATTATGTAGATCAAGATCCCAAAATCCCAATATTGTCCTCAAAGATATCCCCATGATAATGGCAGTGTCTAAAAACAATAATAGATCATGTACTGTATCGCTAGTGAACATGGAGCTATGGACCCAGGAACCATGTTTTAACATGAGTTACTCATAAACACATTTGTTTAGATTTGTTTGGTTGAAACAATAGCTTCTCTTTGTCCTGTCTTGCCTATCTGTGAACCACACCTAACATACTATGGACTTGAGTATGAACAAGGACATTTCAACTTAAAATGCCTTCTAAGGATTTTCTCCCAAGTGCCTACAAAACATTTGCCAAAACACACTCAATGTGTGTAGCAGTAGAGTTTTCTAATCGGACATACTGTACTGTATCTATGTGGATTGTGGCAATGCTATTTTTCTGCATACGTGTCATGATTTCAGCTTCTTGTCTTCAAACAGGCCCTGAAACAAAGCAACCTGTACTTCAGCTGAAATTACCTCCTTAGATTACATTCTGTTCTCTGTTAGATGATTAGTGGCAAAGGGTGACACACACAGGAATATTTTAATGAATAATTTACATCCACTTGTTAAAGAAGATTTTTTGTCAGCCAAACAGAAAATGATCACGCTTGAAGCGTGTTATACCTGCCTAGCGAAAAGCTATCTACTTATATCCAATTTAAATATTACCAGTCCCAGTATTCCCAATTATAAGCAGCCTAAACCTGTTGTTACCATGGCCGCCGATGTGCAAGTTGACCCATTAACCCCTTTTTTGTTAACCTGTCTAGTTACATTTATCAATCTGGGCAAAGCTCTAACATACAAACAAATGCACGTGCACACGCACACACACACACAGTAGGGGGGGCTTGTCTTATCTTATCTGTCTGCTGCCAGGACTAGACTGTCACTCAGTTGTCCTATGATTATCTGCGTTCTTTATCCTCTTCATCCCTCATGTTGACTTCTATTCATTATCCATGGGTTTACCGTTAGTACATCTCCGCGTTCTTAAGTGTTATTTTGTCCAGTCTCTGTCAATCTTCACCTTTTCTCCTTTGGAGAGAAGGTGAAGAAGGTGTACCATGCACATCCCAAAGCTTGTTGCTCATTGGGTGTAGACCCCTATATCTATCAGGATTAGGATTTAAAACTACACATTACAAGCTACGGATGGCACCTTTAGGTTCCCAGTTTGTCAAAATGACATACTAACTCCAATTTATATAGTTATTTTAAAAGTGTTTGTTTATGTTTATTATTATAAAAACAGTGTTTTTATAATATGATATAATAAAATGATCCTATAAAGTTCAAGAGTAGAATAAATCACATAATTAAAAACAATACATAAAGATATATATATATATATATTTTATTATGTGATTAATGATGTCTTGCTGGAGCTGCCATCCAGCTATCCAGCTGTTAGATCTGTTTTTACTGTAACATCCCATATTGCGATTATATTTGACAATAGATAAATGTCATTGTCTATAGAACAAATGTCATTGTCTATGGAACATATTCCAATTTGTAGAGAACTTGCCTAGGGTGCCAGATTGTTGTTCTTATGTGTCAACACCACATAAGAACTATATGAGTGAGTGGTAAGTGTTCCTGTTAAAGCCATTACAGTGGTGGATTGCAACCCTTCTGAAAACACAGCTAGACACATTTCTCCTACCCCTGCAATGACACACCCATTTATACATTTAAAAATACAAACTGTGAGCTGTTTGAAATTGTGTGTAACTTTTTAATGCCACATTATGCTGCTTTTATCCTTGCCTGTTGGGTTTCCTTGTTTGTATGTGTGTGTATGTGTGTGTGTGTGTGTGTGTGTGTGTGTGTGTGTGTGTGTGTGTGTGTGTGTGTGTGA
>JAODUG010028959.1:0-19401 GCA_027564795.1 Aphredoderus sayanus
CCTCTATTTTTACTTCAAAACTCTGGAGCTCCTCTTTGTGGTACACTCTGGAGTTGTCTGTTGTGTAGAATAGATGGACGACTTCCCCTTCACTGCATAACCTGAGAAGGATGAGACACACTTAGTTTAGCTCCTCAGTGAACATTGCTTTACACACAGGTAGGGTATGAGGCAACATAACTTAATCATCCCTATTGTAGAGGTTAACCTACTAAGATTTAACTGAGTTATCATGGAACATCTGTACCTGCCTGAAATTCACTATGCATTTCTATTACCTGGCACACCCAGCACGAATGAGTCGAACTCGTGTCTGGCTGTTGATTAGTGCGCCAGCATCCAAAGGTTCTCCATCATTCCACTTGACAGGAGCTCCCAGTACACTAGAGGCCTGCTCCTCTGCAAAAGATCAATAGAACAGGCCACTATATTATCTCATTAGCAAGAATCCTGGTCAGAGAGAAACCAAGAATAAATTATTACTGTACCAGTGCCTAAATGTGTCATAATAGGACATCATTATGACATCAGGCCAGAAAAATAATTTTCTCCTTAACCCATAAAAAAGGTTAAAGTCTAATCCATATCATGATGATTTTTATGTAAATTTCAACCACTACAGATAATATCTGCCTGATCTGTAGAGGTTAGCTACCAGGAGTAAGCAGAGGGGGCAGGCAGTCATGGAGGAAGTTCTTGGCTTTCTGATCCACAGCAGCATCCACTGGAGCATATCTTGCCAGCTTCCCCATCAGACTCTGTATCTGTGCTAAGAACTTTGCCCTGCGCGGGTCCTCCTAGCCAATCAGAAATTCCCACCCAGTGAGTGAAGAGGTGAAGGAGAGTGGATGGCTGTGCACTGTGTCAAGCTAAAAGATACAGGTTACCTTGTCAGAATTCTGAACTCCCATGTATGTCAGGTAATCCAGGGGCAAGCCTTGTCTGTATTCCACATCTTCTTCCATTGCTATATCCAGTGCTGCAGGAACCACCTGGTATAAAAAAATAAACAGACCGAGTTGAAGCTGGAAAGACTGGAAAATCCAAATGGTAAATATTCAAGTAACGTTATATTATATATTTTGAAGGCGTAGTGTGTATTCTTGATCACAGAAGGCAGAATGGAGAAAATATGGGTTCCCAAAGCACATAAGGTCACCACTTCTTTTTCCAAAACTAGATTTATTTTCAACACACAAACACTAATTCTGCAAGCATGTATAAATCAATAAATACCCCAGCTCCAACATTTAAGAAATATTTATGAAAGTGATTGAAGGCCACAAAACATCCCAATTTTGTTTTGGACAGACATTACCCCCCTCCTCCCCCCTTGCACTTGACTAACATGTCCTAACATGATTGTTTATCTGAGTGGATAGGTCAAAGCTGTTATAATCCAGAAAGAATATTACACCTGGGGACAAATCTGAATAGCTTGTTTTACACAATAATTCCTTTAGAGAGAAATTGTTGTTCATTATATGTTAAGACAGCATTTAAAATATGTCCATCGCTTTTGGGTGCCGTAAGACAACACAACCAGGGGGGAAAAAACAATGGGAGACGTTCCACTTCCTACAATTATTAACAGCTTATTCAGATTCCTCAACTACGGAAATCTTTTTGCAGTTGCAATAGCAGGAGATAAACCTTCGTTAGCAGGTCTCCCCAGCTGTTCTTCTGGTAGGACGATATCGTAATGTGGAGCGAGTGAGTGTCAGGAAGGCATTCGCCCTGGTGGATGAACCCTCGCGGGAAGTATAGGATATCTCCTGCCTCCAGAACCACTTCCAGGATGGGCTTCCCAATTTCTGCCTGGCTGAAATTAGCTGGAGAGAAGGAGCATAGTGGAATTTACAGAAGAAAAGTCGATTTTGCCATCGTTGCGTTAACTGAAACGTTTATAACAGGCACTTACGACTTGAAAGTATGGGCAAGACCTCGTCTTCTGTCCTGAAAGGGTAAGATGATTAAGATTGGAAAATAGTAACCATCTAATGAATTACATCATTTTATTCAGTTTTGCTCTGCTACACATTAGTTGTCTTAACTGACCGAGGGTTGTACACTCTCCAGTGTTTTTTGCCCTCCAACTGGACGACAAAGGCCTCAATGTCGTCGTAGTGAGGTGCAAAGCCCTGGGTCCCAGGTGGCGTCAGATACCTGATTAAAGCATATCAATTTTACCTTCTACAACGAGATTTGTCGTTTTCTGCTTACGTGCTCCTTAACAAAAATACTCACACATTAGCCCCTGCCATACTACCAAACTGCTCTTGCAGTATGGACAAAACATTCCACACTGTGGAGGAGAAGGCCTGGGGATTCAGCAAGCGGAGTGAGCAACCACTCTAAAAGTTGGAAGACAACAAAATCCCAAAGACATTAGACATTCATTTTGAATTTAACCCTCCCGCTGTCCTACGGGTCATAATGACCACCACAAAAAAACATGTGTTATTGCTGGACCCCTAAGCAGATACCATTAGTATGATCTTACCTTATAAAAATCCCACACGGTGAACGGCAGAGCTCTTCCTGGGGGGTTATGCGTCTCTCTCTTGCCATTAATGTAGCTGGTGACATCCAAGTTCACCCCATACTGGACATTATCCTGGACAGAAGAATGGATTAACCCTCCCAGTGTCCTCTGGGTAAAACTGACCCAACGCACCACCTTTTTGTGCCAGCAGAAAGCGCTTATGCGCGAACATATGACGTTCTGCGGTTGGCGCCATCTGCTGGCGCAACAAGGTAGCGCGTTTTTAAACCCGAGGACAGCGGAAGGGTTAACATACAGAGTTAAGTAGCATGGGAGAATATAAAACATAACTAGTTTCACAAAATAGCAGATTTATTTAATTGTTTCCATTATTAAAATGGAACAGTTTAGTCCACATTGAAAGCCTAGATGTACTGTATAGTGGAGCCTTCGTGACCAGTCTATGCAAGTCTGACCATAGACTTATATATATGTGCAGTACCTGACTCCGCCTGTGACTATCTGCTATCCATAATGCTGGAAAAATGTATATCTTAATCAATGTTCAACTTATACTGTACTGGGGGTGAAAGAATTTGGAAACTAGCTGTAGAGACCAAAACAGTTTATTTGAACCAGGCTGCAAACATGTTGACATTTTAACATTGTGGTCTAATCGGATTGACTACATGTTGCAGCCAACCTCATATGACCAGTGTAAATTTTGGCATTCTACACATTTCTCAGCACCGGAGGTTTTGGCTTGGGTATAATAGGGAAATAACACTCCCTGTCTCCCCTTGTTTTAAGTATTTCTTGATGTGGAACTGTATGAGTAATTCTACAATGATTATTGGAAGCCCTTCAGGGTGTTATTATTGTGGTTCATGATTCTTACCTGTCTCAATATGCGATCAAACTCTGCTGTTGAGAATAGTCCCTTGTAGTAATCTTGATTGTTATGTTGGATAAGAATGGGCTTCTTTTCCCATGAATCCCTTGGCGAGACAAATTAAAATGTCAGTAAAAGTTCCACTGAAATATAATTATATTTATTGAATTATATTTGTAATGCAGTTAATTGTTCATTAATGCAGATTTTATATCACATTAACATATGTATGCTGTATAATATAAAAATAAATTGCTGTCATGTATATTTAAATTAAACGAATCTGCCAAATGTAAACAGTACGCGTTGTCTGTACAAGTAATGTATGGGAAGCAACATGCATTTGTACCGGAAAAATGTCTTGGCAGGAATGGGACTGATAAGCCACTGGAACAGTTTACTTGCTCTCTCTCTGCTGTTATTGACTTTTGCCAGGTCAGTCAGCAGAGTCTCAAGGGCCCTGCCTTGTTTAGTTACACACTCCTCCTGCAAATAGTTGGTTTATCTTAATCACATTAGCATATAATTTTTGTTTGATTAAAAACTACATTGTTAGAATTCTGTACATTTGCATAGGAAAAGTATTTCCCACGTAAAGTCCCCATTCAGAATTATAAAAAAGACATACCTCTGATGTAGTCGTTAGACTCTCCTCTCTTTGTGGCGCTTTTGGGACCTTTTTTTGTCGCTTTTTTTTCTTCTCGATTTTGTGAGTGACTTTAGTGATGGCCTTTTTGGGTGCAATACCATTCAACTTTTGCCTTTTCTTTTTTGCTGATTCCTAAAAAACATTCACATTTAGACAAACAATACATGGTGTATCAACTATAATATAACGTTCACTGCTTTAGACTGTCAATAATACTTTCAATGCACATTCTGGTAAGGAAGTTATCCAATACAGCGTTGCTCTCCACACGCATGCAAGCGATGCCATACCAAAGTAATGAATTCCCCAATATTGTTTACCTGCAACGAAGACTTAGACGAAGGCGATATTTCTGTTTGCAATGTTTTATACAAGGCAAAAGCTGACATGCGTGTCTTCTCCATTTTGCCATGCATTTTCTGTAAGGCACTGCACACGAGTTCACATCATTATTCTGCGACCAGGGGTACTGCCTGAGAACTCTATCGCCATCTACGTTGAGGCGGAATTGATCAGATTTTTTCACCACACAGCAGCAGGTTCTTGTAACACATGTTCTTGGTTTCTGCAACTACGGGCATTACTACAGCAATACCCAAAAGCTTTAAAATGATGAGTAATGAGTAATATATATTATTATAATTAATATTATATATATATTTTTTAATATATATATAGATTTCGTTCTATATATATTATAAAACATAAAATGAACGTCCATGTTTTATAGTTAATATATAACTATAAATATTCAAGCACATGTTATTTATGCAGGAATTTAATAGTTTCCCAGATTTACTGACCCTTGGTGAGTAAAAAACTTGTTTTTTCACGTAGCCTGACTCCGCTATTTCGCTGAGATTATATCAATCAAAAGTGAATTTCGGGTCTAGTTACGCATAGGTTACCGGTACTTGTAAAGTCCAGAAGAGGACGCACTTATCCCACATTTGATGTTGGATATCTCAGTCCATCTAGTCTCCCAGCATGCTTTGGTGTATGCTATTTGCCTAGCCGTTTCTTCAACAATGCAGCTTTTAATCGTGCTGAGTGGAAATCCTAACAGTGCACGCTTGGCACTGGCGGCGTAGTCGTTCAGAAATACTGTATATGAAACGCAGCAAAGCGTTCACAAACTGACAGGCGCACTTAACCATCACGGGCATTACTATTTGTGGACGTTGTGGATACTGGGGTGAGTATAGCTATCGGAGCTATCGTTTGCCTGCTATTGGGAGAAAACATCTTGTTGTCACTACTGCTGGCTAGCAGGCTACGTTAGCTAGCTTTAATTGGCCATATAGACATATGGCCCCCTTTGCCTGTCCCCTCCTGAATTGCATGTCATAAGAACAACGCACACCTTTTGTTATTATCTGTGTCTATGATCTCCAATGCACTTGTGTATAACGAGCTCGTTTTAGTGAAGACTTCGAGACAGTTGTGCTGTTCTAGGTTTGGGTTTACTGGGTGTCGTGGACATAACGCTTTGATCTTTTTACTGTGGCAGGCACACGTCAGTGTAGTCGAGGTTTGGTCGTAGTCGGTACGTTGTACTGCTGTAGTAGAGTCTCTCTAGCGGGCCATTTCTAGACAAACCGTATTTGTAGGGGCCCCATATATCCTACAGCAGCCTTGTTTGTTTCTGATTATGTCGCTGCACAGCTCTAAACGAAGGGTTAATCGACAAGACCCACAACGGTATTCGCGGGAAGAAGAAAATGAGTTTGTTATAGACATTCTGATTGACTTGGCTTGAACCTCGTCTTGTCCTACAAATGTAGGACATTGGTTTCTTCTTGTAATCCATGTGTCATTAGAATATTGGCAGCGCTGGTCTACTCTCTCATTACTTTCAAGCATCTGCACCGATATTGATCCTTGCCAACAGGTATGAGTAGGCTACCGGGCTGGACCGTACAGCAAATTAGTTTTGGGGGGGCGGGGTTGGAGTGTGTTTGTGGTATTGATGATAACCACCGGGGTACCAGATACTTCTAGATACTTCTAGATGCCCAATTATTGTTCAGACCGACAGCATGTGATGTTGCCTCTTTGTACATTTTTATTTTTTAACTTGCTAAAGGTGGACCCGCCATTAGAACCTATACATACACATACATGCACACATATGAAACCCATGGGACAGTTTGTAACTGTGGACACTGACGTTGATCTATATTATATAAGCCTGTAGCTGGACAACCTGGGTATTTATGGGTAAAAAAAAAATCAGGTCAGTTCTATGCAGTCACAAAGTAATCATGCCATGGCTGTCACTGCTTAGGATGATGACAAAATCACTTTCATTACATGAAGAGGTTCTTATACAAGGACCACCCCCATTATATGCTTGTTCACCTTCCTTACACTGCAACACTAAGCACAAAGTACCCTCTAGTGACCTAATTACTAAGGTTTAATCAATACAATATCTTGATGTCCACTTTTTTTTGCATGATTTGTGGCCACTTGAAAGCTGTTCCTTGAAAAGTGACCTTTTGAATTTGAAGGTTGTTCTATCACTATGTTACTGTTGCCTGCCATAAAGAATATGCCTATGTACCCTGGAAAAAGCAACGGTTCATTGTGAACAGGAAGCATTTGGGCTTTAAGCTCCCCATATTGCTTATTCATTAGCTTTATCCTATTTCCCTTGGTGTTTTCTGAAGCAAAGGATTTTGTAGTCACAAGCATTGATTGACTCGTAGTTGTGGAATAATTAGTTTGACACATTTGAAGGTTTTCAGAACCATATTGGAAACAGACAGTTTCTAAACTTGACACGATAACTTTAAGCAGGTTTGTGGATTTCTTGTCATTGTTGCACACTGAGGCTTGGACATTTATTGACATATCCTCGCGTTGTAGACTTAGTTGAATCCCTCTACAGAGTGCTGCACCTTGGTTTGCATTCTGTCAAACTCTGGTATGCATGTGTGCGTGTGTGTGTGTGTGTGTGTGTGTGTGTGTGTGTGTGAGGCTTGGCCCTGCTTCACTGTCTGTGTTTGGAGTGAGCTCTTCTGCTCTAACGATCATCTGCTCTAGGAGACATGGGGGGGCTAAGCTTGGCTGTGTTAACCTGGGACAGCCTGTTCTGTTATGGCGTTGAATAATAACAGCGGGAATAGAATTTGTGACACACAAAGTGAGCGCTTTCTGTGTCAACAGGGGATGTTGGGTTGCGGTGCTGTGTCGTAGCGTTAGACTTTCTCAGTTTATTTGCCAATGATGCAACTTTCACATATAGGTCCAACTTGCACACTCCTGACGGATCTTTGTTCTGTCACTGTCAAAACATAAGGTAAGCATAGCAAGCTTGCTGAGAGCCAGGCAGTTAAAAATAACTGAGTCAAGAGTAAATATTTGAATTCCAACACATTCGGTTAAAGACATCACAGAGCAGAAATGGCGCCCCAGCCCCTGTCTCGCTCTACCATCGCTTCTTTGTCCCATCTGGACGTAGACAGTGTGATGGATAACTGACCCCATGCCACGCTGGCAGCATGGCATTCTTGACGTTCCGGAGCTCCTGCTTGCCTCATTTGTAAATCAGAGCAGTCTGAAACTGCGCTAGTTAACACAGTGCGAACACTCAGGTGCAATCTCTTTTGGACCGCTACACCGCAATAAGTCCCCCATGGACGGGGCTAATCACCCTGGCCCTTCTCCCACAATCCATCAGTATCTGTAGGATGAGACAGGCTGGGTCTACTGTAGCAGCTGGTGTCAGGGGCTGAGTCAATCTGCCCCACTGTGGGCCGGCAAGCAGGGGCAGGATGGGAAAGAGGAAGAGCCCTCGGGAGGCTGTGGCGAGCTACTCTGCCTGCCGCTGCTGTGGAGCGATAACCAGAGGATTTATTTGTTACCGCGACTGGCTTTGAAGGCCAATGTGTTAATTTTTTACTAAACATGCTAGCAGGAAATGGTCATGTTTTGTTTGACCATGCAGTCCGTAGGACTAGAATAAACAATGAAGCATTTAATAAAACGTGACACTAATATGATGCGAGCTACATCCTATAGTATAATAGTCATATTTTGTAAACAGAATATTTTAAGTTACAAACTGGTACTCAATAGGTATTCGGTTGACATAATTGTTAACATTCTTACCAAATACAAATGGTGTTGGTGACAATTAGGAGCTTACAGTACCGCCAGCAACCATTTCAAGGTGTATTTAAATTTGTTATTTAGGGAAGAATGACAGAATTATGTCAGTTTGAATCGCTAGAGGTTTGTCCAGGCTCTATTTCCATCTTTTATAGCTATTTCTCTGTGAAATTATAATTATGGCTCTCACACGGGCCTCATTTATGGATTAAGCCAAAATGATGATGTTGCAGAGCTGTTGTCACTGAATGGCATTGATGCTCTCTGCAGGGAGTTGTAATTGGCAGGGAATTGAACTTCACAAATAGGCTAATTGGGTTAATGCTATCTGGGTTAATGCTATCAGGACTTGTTGTCCAATTAAAGAGATTCTAAATGTTTCAATTAACATGCCAAAATTGATTACCTTGCTACCTTTTTTGAATTGTAAATAATTGTAAAGGTTCCATAATATATTTAGGCCTAATACATTGCATGTAACGAAAATAAGTCAGTTGATTTCACAGGGCATATTTGCTCTGGGCTCAGCTTGTATGTCTATAGGCAGCCAGCATGTGGTCTGTCACACATCACTCTACCTCACCTTGAACCTTGCTACAGAGAGCAAGAGGGGGAAGGGGCAAGAGTTTTTCTTTGACACCTGAGAGCTTCTGCTGCTGGGAGTTTGACGTCTATTCAATCACAAGGTGAGCTTCCACTCTCATACAGGAGGACTCTTGCCTGTAATGGCTGCTTTCGCTTTGGTCCAGGTGTTAGCCTGTGTGTCTGTGACTCACCCCAGGCAAATTGAGGTTGGCCATGCCCTTTCAAAATGGTTGCACCAAGCCCGTTGAAGTTCACCCCTCTGATTAATAAGGGGAGGTGTACTTTCAATTAGAACTAAAGTGCAGCAGTGCTTGTTGTTGAATGTGTGTGTTCTAGGTGAAAACAATGGCGTTTCCTCTTTAAGAGACAATGGCACACAAATAGAATCCAGATTACTTTAATTTGTGGCAGCAATACAGGAAGATCTTCTGACTCACCTTAATCAAAAGCAGACGACAGATGAGGACAATAACCGGCACAAAGAGAGAATACAAAACACTAGACAGACTGAACTAGCTATATTTAACCAATAGTGGCAGTGAACTCAGTGTACCGTAGCATTGAGATTTAGCTGTTTAGTTTGCATACATACAGTCTGTGTTGTGGAACTGGGGGGGGAGTTATCTTAATTATCTGTGGTCATGAATCCTGCTATTAAAGGGAATTCGGGGATGGTGGGAGGGGGATAGCAGCGTGTTTCAATATCTGCTTGGTAATTCTTCTGTTGTGATATGCTGGTCACTATCGAGGCCTTGAGTAAGCAAGATCATAAAAAAGGTAGAGTTTTGCAGTTTCATAAATATTTTATGGAAATCTGCTCGAACAGGGATTTTCTGTCTGAAGTACCTTATTCTTAGTGGGCCAAATTATTAATTTCCTTTTTGTACAGGAAGTTGGACATTCAACTTACATTTAGCATTGTGTGACTCTTTATCAATGTTATTGATAATAAAAAGGCAAGTTTGCAAGAATAAGTGATGATTGGAGGGAATGTTGCTGTGGTGGAAATAATTCCTAGCGGTTTGTGTGTAGCTCCAAACCCAACCCTTTATTTGGACGTTATTGAAGCAATGGTCATGCACTACTCTCTTTCATACAGACACCATTGAGTTTCCTTACCATAGTTATTCAACCTCAAATGCTCAGATTTGTGTGACACAAATCTGAGCATTTGAGTGAGTGACACCCTGTAATTAGATGTTTTGTTAATTATAGGGTCAGAGGCTCCTTCTAGCCTAGGATTTGCATGATTCTGTTTAAAACATTAGCCAGTTATTCTATGATATCTAGGTGTTTATTATTATTATTATTTTTTTTTTTGTGTGTGTGTGGTGATTATTCTGGAACTAAATGTCCACATTTGTAGGTTATGTTAAATGGCGATCTCGCATCAATTCACACATGCAAACATGGGTGATATGGGGAAAAAAAATCATATCCTGGATATTTTAGGCTGGATGGCTATACACATGTGAGCTGTTACTTTTATCACTGTGATCAAAGTAAAACAATTAAAGGTTTACCTCTCCAGTTTAACAAAACAAACAGCTGTGCAAATAAGAAATAAACAGAATGTGCTTTTGCCTTTGGATGCAACCCATTTATAGCATACAGATGACATGCTTTTGGTGCTCATCTGATCTTATAAATCCAAAATATTTAAAATATCCCTAAATGATAATGTGTTTTCTTCTATAGGCGCTGTCTCCCACATTGTGCTTGCTTGTTTTGAAGATGCAAATAGCTTTGGAAATCTTTATTCACATTTAGAATGTAGGACCACAGAATAAGTTTCTTGTTTAGTTATGGGTTACACCAGCACTCGCATACATTTTTAGGAGCAAATAAATTGATTGTAAGTTGTGAAATTAGCTAACTGTTGGCAGCTGATTTGACAGAGTTTGCAACACGGGTTTTATCACCGAGTGGAGGGGGAGAATATTGGAACAAGCTATTCATTTTGCAGGTCTACAGTATTCCTACAGAGTGGAAGGGCCGAATAGTGGAAAAAGGTTTTACAGGTCTATTACTAACATAATGGTGTTTGCAGTAACTTTACATTTGACAAATGAACAAATGATGTTGTGCTGGATTAAAGCATATGCTTATGATGTTAATGTAATTGGTCAAATGTTTTGTTAGATTTTTGTTTCTTTTTTAGATCGCCCAGTTTTAAGATGTACAATATTCCTCCCATCTGAGAATGTAGCAGAGATAATCAAGTCAGTTCCAGAAAGTAAAAATTGTAACCAAATATTTGATTCACCCATGGCATGTTCTAATGGACGAAGCAAATACTTGGTCTACATTCTAAAGATATCCTTCCCTATTGGA
Organism: Aphredoderus sayanus; assembly: GCA_027564795.1. NCBI lineage: Eukaryota > Metazoa > Chordata > Actinopteri > Percopsiformes > Aphredoderidae > Aphredoderus > Aphredoderus sayanus. The sequence goes on from JAODUG010028959.1 coordinate 11,062, forward strand.
GAGTTGTAGTAGTGTGTGGTTGAAGCACATTTTTATTTTATTAAACCTCATTTATCTACCTTGGGGGGGGGGGTCTAATTAACTGTCAGCATATCCAGCTGTGCGTGTGTGTTATTTTTTGTTTTGTCAGTTAAAGCTCATTAAACTGTTGTGTGAGCTTGCGTTGAAAAATGCGGGAGCCATGTCTCTCTGCAATGTCTCGCCTGCCTCTAATTGGCTGTCACTTTCACAATTCCCACCAACACAGCGAAAGTCTCTGTGATGCCTCACAGTTTGGGCCATCCGTGGCAGTTTTGCAACAGAGGCTTTTGTGACAGGTCGTCATTGGTTGCTATGCCAATGTGACACATTATGTTTTTTTTCTTCTTCTTATAGACATGATGTCGTATCACTGTGGTGGTGTAGCATCACATCATGAAACAGACAGAGAGTTATTTGTTCAGTGGTTGTTTATCAGTTTATCAGAGTCCTTCCTGTCTACAGTGTAGATTCGATTTTTACCTTGCCTTCTGTCAGCTGTCGAACTTGGCCATTCGCACAAGGTCATGGACCTTTTTTTTTTTTCTTTCTTTCTTTTTTTTCTAAATTGCTGTCCTGTGCAAGCTTTGTCATATTGCGGGAGCTTTGTAGGTTGGAAGGCACCCAGGCCCATCTGTCATTATGAGCACTTTTTGTCCTCACTCAATTTCTGTTTTTTTCCCCCATCTCTATTTATCTATGTTTCTCTGTGCTTTGGCAAATGTGTGTCCAGTGAAGCCTTTGATTCTCTCATTGTGCATACAGTTCCTTTGTCTCTCTGTTTGCCATTCTCTCTCACAGTCTTGTATGCACAAGAACACGCACATTTTGTGCTGTGGAAGTTAGTCCACATTAAGTGCCCTCTTGTTCTTAGACTGTTCAGTCATCAGAAAATCTTGGGATCCATACCAGCCTCAGTGGTTGTGTTTTATAATGTCCATTATACATTACACGATAATACAGTATATTGCTTAGTTAATTGCAATTTCTCATTGTCTTACTCAAAGTAAGATGCAGAAATTCCGGTTGAATTTTTCTTATCTAGGTCAGAGTATGAAACCCACACGGGCATAACATGAAACTCTTTGGATGCACCTGCACCTATTTCCACATATATATAGGCTATTTTCTGTAAAGGCATCAAGGCTGGGGGGAAAACCGTCTGCTGAAATTGAAAAGAATTAGAAAAAAATTGTACAGCTGCCTTTCATGATGACAGTGACAAAACTGCAAATATGGTAGGAAATGTTGACTGCTCTGCACGCATATCAACTAAATGTGACATACTGACATTCCCATGTGTGGGGAAATGCATAGTGCTACAGTATCTCTCATTGCAACACATAATTATGTGAATTGTGACTGTCAGTACTATATTTGACTAAATAAATCCATGTAAGTACAAGTTATTAGGGGAAATCGTATTTTATGTCTACAATGTAGGTTGTAATCAAATTAAGGTATCTCTATAATCTGATTGTTCACTGTAATCTCTGCTTCGTAATTGTATGAATGTAACCCTACTCTACCCACTGTCAGGCATACCTCATTATAAGAAACAGGCTTCCAGTGTTTGGCCAAAATGGTTGTGCAGAAAATCTCAGTAAAGGGTGGTGGTGATGTTAAATAATTGTTTAAAAATAAGACATCTTTGTGGATGGAAAACAACATCTTTAGATTGTACTTTTCTTAAATTGCATCAGAATGTAATAATACTGTTACCAGGAAAATCCATGGAAGTGTTTTTCATCTATAGATGTTTCGGAATGACATGTTATATTTCCATACCGTGAAATTCATAATGACGTTTGTTGCGCATTTTATTCCTTTTGCCTTTGAGTCACCTCCACAGTAAAGCGCACAGAGTGATATTTGAAGGGCTCATTCAGCTGCCTGCAGATGTGCTGTGATCCATGGCTGCAACAGCTGCTCTCGCCACATCCCCTGCGGACTGCCTTCCCATGCAGCTGCCTCCCCGATTCTCCTCCCCAATACTCCTCCCCAATTCTCCTCCATCACCTCCACAGGGAATCACCCCAACTCAAACTCGTCCGTGAAATTGCAATTAATTATTGGATGCGTAGTCTACAGTCGGGCATGTCCTACGCTGGGAAGGGCATCAGGTAGTTGAAATCCCGGCAGGCCTGCTGAGCAGAGAGACAGGAGTTCAGCTGCCGAACGCTCGTCACCACTCCAGAGGCCTGTGCTAGTTGCTGTGCTAGTAAGCAGTAAGCCGGAACAGCGCGCACTGGGAAATTTGAACACTTCAGTGCTTTTTGTTGTTTTGGACCTCATTGTGTTAAGGGGAAATTGTTCATTTTCACAAGTCTTTCAATTGTGCGCGGCGAAAGATTGAGGCCTATTTGTTTAGGAAAGAAAGTATGAGCAGTATGGCTATAATCTGATAGATACTGTCAGTTGGATAACAGCCAGCCTACATCGAACGCGTATCGTATGTTGCAACCATAGGCTGCAACACTAAGCTTCCATAACAATCAATGGGAGCAGCGACCGATTTTATTTCTGTGTGTTGTTAAGAAAGTTAGCATAAGTTCGGAGATCGTAAAAATAGAAAAGTCTTCTATTAAGATTTTTACGCAAAGTGTACGCGGCACTTTTATATAGAACAGGGTCATAAGCTGACGATGTTAGTTTGACACCAAGCTATGGTAAACGGGAAATCACTCTGTACGTGCACTGCAGGTGTAGCCAGTAAAAAGACATGTAACCTGGCGTAAAGTACAAATTATCTGTTTATCTAGAGTTTCTAAAGTTCTATTTTTCTTTGACACATAAAAGGAAAAATCAAAAAGCCATCCATATTCTAGTCATTCAGCAGCTACCTCTTGGAGCCTTGCTACTCCTGGCCTTATTAAATATACAGGCTCTCTGATCTCCCTATGGTGTCCTCCTCCAAATTCAGCCGTCCACCCTGCTGTCTGTCAAAAGCTCAGTCAGACGTCTCTTGCTCAGGCAGAACGGCAAACAGCCTCCATGTGAACCCCAGAGTACGGTACTGCCTTCGCTAATAAACTCAAGTCCCTATGCCTTTTCCACCATGCTTGTTGTTGAAGGAATACCTCTTGAGTACATTCATTCCTGCATACCCATCTTATTGAAATTGCTCCATATGCTTTCCTTCCATCTGGGCTCCTCTGAAAGTGTGCCGCCTGTGTGCGTAGTTCTTTAAACTTGCAAGAACAACATGCACTTGTGCAGATATGGGATCCCGCAGAGTGTAGAAATAGGAAGCAGTGCAGCTTTTTGCTGATTGGGTTGATTCAGTTTACTGATGGGACAGACTTGCTCTAATGTCTGCACCTAAGGCTGTTCCCTCTGAACTTCAAATTGAAAGCTCTTGTCCAGACCATAAAGATGTTAACCCCTTTAGGGTCTGCCAAATGATATTTGAGCAGTAGAGTGACTATTGTGCCTCTACTTGGTCTTTCTTCTCCTATCTCCAACCATGATTCTCAACTGGGATGGTTTTTATAAGATACACTTGTTTTGAGAACGTGGTGCAAAAGCTTTTATCATGTGTTAAGGGATACTACCCAGGAGCCAAGCAACATTCAAAACTAATAACCAACCTCCTCTGGAAACTTGGCCCAAAGTCGTTAGGTAGTCATTACTAGGCAAATTAACTGACTTGTTCACAGGCAAAGCTACTATTATGCTGAATAAGCAGTTTCATGTACTTTTGGTATGAAATGTTTGTAATATATCTGGGTCATCAACTCTGCAGTGCTGGTCAGCATCTCTTTTCCCTTTGGGATGAGCAAAAAACCCCTGGGTTGAATATAGTGCAGTGTTTTTGCCTCTGGTTAAGGTTAATTTGATACAGGTCTAATCCATTATGTAATTATGCACTTTATTTCAAGGCAGCGGTATGGTTGTGAATCCATTTCTATAAAACCAACAAGCCGTGAGTATCAAGGAATGCCTGGAAACCACCGAATCCACGAGACACTAAAGACTGCACCATGATCAGTGGGGAGATGTGACCACAATCCTTTCACTAAAATACTGCAACACATCAAAACACAACTTAAAAAAGATTTCACTCTAAATAATCAATATCTTTTTCCAATATCAAGTCCATGTTATGCAGCTCACTCTGTGAAATGGATCGGAATCCCTCATGCCCTCTGCACTTGATGGTTTCATATTTTATTGTTGGTGCAGGGCGTATAAAGTGACAGCAAGGACGGGTATCTCATTGCCTCTCCGCCATGTAATGCAACACATTTATTCATTGTTTTATTTTTTTTATTTTGTCTCTCTCTTTCTCCCTCTATAACCCAACACGTCCTTGTCCGCCACCTCCCTCTAAAAGCATACACGCACAAATGGCTTCCACGCCGGCCTCTTAAGTGCTTTAACGCCGAACCTCCTCATCTCGGCTGTGGGGTTATGATAGCATTATCATCGACCACCGCAAAGCGAGCCCGGCAAGATCAATGCGTTGCTGTGTGACTTCCATACCGACGCGCATTAGCTACATGTTCAGGAGAGGACACTATGCAGAGATTGAGATTTGCTTCCCCCTCCCCTCAGTTTCCCAGAGGCAGACATGCGAACAGGGCTCTAAATCGGTGTGTTTATGTTCCCAGATTAGGCCCCAGCCACGGTGTTTGCCAGCATCTGCCTCTAATGGCCCTTGGGAACTCGGGGCAGTCCTGCAGAAATTAATCGGATCGCACTGATGGTCTCTTCTCGCTCATTCAACACCTTCGGCATGCCCTAGAATAGCTGGTTTTGGGGGAGGGGAGGAGAGAGTGGGGGAAGGCACACAGGGTCTTGTGTCAAGGGAGTTTTTCCTGTGCATACTTAATATGCAGCCATCTATTATGCAACTCAAGGAACCAATCACCAGAACGTCAGTTCAAATGTTCCTACACACCAGTGACGACGTCTGCATTATCCTACAACTTGGTCTGTGCGCTGAAACTGTAGTTCTATGGCTGAAACCAGTAGCTCACTCTCTGGGGAAATGCGTTTGTTTTGTGTTATGAACACGGAGGCAGCAGCGTATTACAGTAGCTGACCTGGCAGCTCAGTGCTGCTGGATAGCACAGCTCTCCCCTTTTGACAAGGCTTGTGTAATACAGGGGAGGATGTCATGTTGTACAGTGGTAGACAAAACAACGCATGCGGGTTCAGTTCCCCACTGTAAAATGGCAAATAAGGTCTTCCTGGTAGTTTGTTGAATGTTATCTTTAAGTGAGAAAATGCAATGTTTCCTTTTATTCATACGGCGTAAAAACCATTGGCATCTTATCTCCCACATTTGAAACATTTCGTAGGAGTTGAGAAATGGATACAAGACAGAGTGAAGAGAAAATGAGGTTCATGTTGATTCAAATACCTACTTCATGTCATGTAGAAAAGAATTCACCCAAAATTGCAAGGTATACCTTTTTTGTAAACTGGGAGTACTTCTGTGTAGTAATATGCATGATTTAGGTTAGAGTATGTCATGTGAGGTATGCAGACTACTGTAGCTGCAATATATCTCCTGAAATCAGGAAGCCATGCACAGGATTCTTTATTAGCAGGTGGGGTTTGGGGGTGGAGGGCCACGATTTGGACACTAAGTCTCTAAATCGCCATAAGGCTTTTGGTAATCTCCACATGTTGCATGTGCCTGTCAGATGGAGTCAGTGGGGGGAATTCCTGTTTTTCTTGGCACATTGTGTTTTTTTTTTTTGTTTTTTTTTTGTGTGTTTCCATTGGATGTAGGACTTTTGCTATACTGCTCTAACCAGGCAGATAATATGTTAAACCAGTGATTCTCAACCCTGGTCCTGCAGGCCCCCGTCCCCGCATGTTTTATATGTCTCCCTGCTCCAACACACCTGACTATCATTAATGTGTTGTTTTCAAGCTTCTGCAGAGATTGATAGCGACCCATTCATTTGAATCGGGTGTGTTTTTGGTAGGTTGTTTTGGTATTTAAGAACCGTTTAAATAAAAAAAATAAAAAAAATAGTTTTTAATGAAGCAAGGTGAATTGTTAATACTGTATATTGCAATGAGGCCTGATGATGTAATTTATATTTTCTGAACCTAATTTTCCACCATGTTATGTATTTAAAAGAGACAGATTAGCCTAGATATGTTACGGTAGCATAACATGACACACAGATGATTGTTATAAGCACATAACGTAGTTCTATACACACAACCATCTGGGGAGCCGTACATTGAAACATTTTTAAAAGGCCAGCACTTTCAAAAAGTACTTGGCAGGTGACAGCATGAACCATCGGTCTATCTGTAGGAACCGCCATTGTTGTTTTCAAGTCGCTGTGGTCGCACCTAAACCAGTACTGAAGTCAAACTGACGTGGTCAATTCTTAAACACCACATCCTTTGACCTTCAAAACGAAACATTTAAGAAGTCACCATTATACATCCCTTCCTAGATAAAAGTAATTTCATACAGGAGAGATGGCCATAACTGTACATTACTTGGTAAGATTAACTGTTTTCAGTGAATCTTAGAAAAGTGAACGTGGTGATGAGGTCACTGAACGAGGACTGTCAGAGAAGATGTAGATAGCTTGTCTACTATATGCGTCAGCAGTTTTTCATGAAGGGCTCACTCTCCTCTATGCTGTGCTTATTCTCAACATAGAAAAAGGGGGAAATGTATCCCTCAGGATTGGGATCACAGCATTGAACTGGTTCTTTTGTGAAAAATCACCTGGCCCTACACAATGCCTGCAGTTGGAATCTGCAGTGTTTTGAAATGTTGCAGTGGCTGGTCAGATTGTGATGCCAATATAGGCTATTCTTAGTTGTATTTATCTGAAGGTCTAATCGGGTTACATTTTGCAGTCTTTCATCTCCCCTGTCTCTGTTGTGATAAATTGGTCTGTCCTACTTAATTCAAGTAAAATGACTCACCAGCATGTAGGCTGTAGAAAGTTTTAAAACAAATTGGTGTGATTTGCTGTACCCACAAATATGCATTTTATTCCAGTCAGTGTTCTATAGAAATGTTACTTATAGTTTTTTCAAAGTGTGGCAGATGAGACTGGACCTTCTTTCCTGCAACATTCTGTTCTACAGACATGGTATTCTACAGATGGATAGCGTCTGAAAGGGTCAAGTCACACTATTTTCACCACACCATTACAAACAAATGCCTGTTAAAATGATTTAATGTGAGGAAAATCCAAACACACACAAAGCAGTAAACAGTAGTTAACACCATTTTTCAGTGGCAACAAATTATTTTAGCTGTAAAATAGGATGTGCCTTAACACATGTGACATAGTTGAGCAGGTGTACCCAAGGGTGCATGGTATTTCCCTGTAGTCAGTTTTTGTAGTTGTCACACACTATGGCGCCAGAAGCCAAATACTGCTCTCGGACAACAGTCTGCCACTGCTGCATAAAAGACTAGCTGTGGGCTTTTTTTCTTGAATGTAAGCTTATGCCTTGTTACATTACAGTGTACTTCGCACAGTGCAGTGCACTCTTTCCACTACTTGGGGCAGAGAAGTAGTCATTGCATCGCACCAAGATGAAATCTTGTAGTTGCTGTGTCAGCATTTCATTGTTTTTACCATAACACTGCAGATTGTTATGATCTAGTATGTTTTGATGTCAAGTCGAAACAGTGCTTGGTTACTACTAATGTACAATTTCCCAGTAACTGTTTTAGTAGGCCTTTTAAAAAGTACAATAAATATTACTTGCATGTCATCACATTCTACTGAAAGAGGACATTTTTGTAGGAATAGGTGATATACTACCACTTATTACAATGTTTTTGCTGTTATTTGGTAACTTCCGGTTATATGAATGGAGCAGGCTGCAGCAAAGCCGACGCAAAGTTAGAACTGATCCGTTCCTTAACAGACTTCAGCCGTTAAGGGTCTTCCGATTCTACTCTGTAACGGTCTTCATTGCAATGAATGACATCCTGCACAACATAACAGAGTGCATGACTTGTGAATGTGGCTTAAGCCTGCTGTAACCAGACTAAAAAATTAATTTTAGGTCTGGGTTTGCTCCTCTGGGAAGCGTTCTGTTGTTGACTTCTATTTGGCATAGAGCTCTGGTTTATTTTTGAAACTAATGGACAGCCTTCAATCAATTGGCATAGCTACAACTGTTTGTATCGCTTCATCTAGCTCTATTACCTTTTCAAAACAAACACTTCACTTCAACGTCATTACACTTAGCCAACAGCACTAGTCGCTGAATGGTCCACCATCCAGGTGCCTGTGTGTACGATAAAGCTAACAGGTTTGCCAGACAAATAATTTAGAGCAATATTAGTGGGCAGTACCCCATTAAAAGATAGCC
>JAODUG010028968.1:0-14010 GCA_027564795.1 Aphredoderus sayanus
CCACAAAGAGCTAGTGATTTGGGTCATTTTGACCCGGGAGGATATCACATGGGTTAAATCAGACTCTTGCCAGTCGGGAGAAGAGTAAAAACATATTTATCTATCTATCTATCTAGAAGTGCCGTTTAGTGCCATTCATAATAGGAGAGAAGAAGTTAAAGTTAACCTCTTTAAGAGCAGCCATTGTTGTTATTGAGTTGCTTTCTCTGTCGGCACAGCTAAACCATGCTCATAGCTACAGCAGGACAGTTGTTGTTCAAGTGCAATGATTTCAAGCTCTCAAGACTGATTCTCGCAGCCAAGTCAAACTGAAGCTCGCTAGATCAAGATGGTCTCACAAGATTATAAGAGGGGTAGATGTAGCACAAATCTATTGATAAAAATTGTGATGAAAATACATGTAATCTGAAAAATAATGGTAAATTATCGAGTGATTTGATAAGTTCATATCTGATATAAGAATTCTTTGTTACTTCCACCCCTTATACCTGTGTGTGTGTGTGTGTGTGTCTGTGTTTGTTTTTGTGTGTTGATGTTTGGCACCAAAGCCGCAGTTTACCCTTTTGTGTATGGGTCTGTGGTTCTACCCACAAGGCCTGGTTCCTTTGATCTGTGTCTTGGTAATCAATATCTCTACTTTACACCTCACCATAATATAGAGCACTCTGAAAATCACCTAGTTTGTCCTAATGGTTAACACTCAGGCCTATTTTAAAAGCAAGAGGTAGATTTTATTTCCATTTTGTTACTGACCCACAATTTACAATTCATATCTATACCAAATATGGTCAATTAAAGATTGTTAAATAACTTTGAAATATTTGTCACCAATTTGTGGATGGGTCTTGACATGCATATACAGTAAACACACTGAAATAAATGATCAATCATTAATATATTCTGCCACGTTTGTTTTACCATATCAGGTAAGTTCTGTATCAATGATACAATAGAAAAAGTATTTATAGACATAAAAATCAAATGAGTGATATGATTGATTAAATATGGCATACATCAATTTTGTTGATGTCCTCCTAGAACTCCACATTTCTCATAGTTTATGTGTTGAAATTCCACTGTCCACAACATTGTTGACTATTTCTGTGGATTTCCACAAGAGGAAACCACTATGTCTGTATTTAACCCAGACACGCCTCCTTAGAGTAGCAATTTCAAGCACATCGACAACACAGAGCTGTCACTGGTGTCATTATGAAGAAAGGTTTTTGTAGACAACCACAAGGTGGCTTATTAACTGTAGTCTGTTACTGATTCACTGCTTCCTTTCCAGTCTCACTTACACCTACAAGCATAGGAGCTTATCACTGTCTACTGTACGCATTTCCTCTGTTTTCTCAAAGGTGCACTGGTTTGCCACTGAACGTACAGTACAGATACAATAGTAGGTCAATAGGTCTCAGACTTTGACATGTAACCCCACAAATATTATGGTAATAGATAATCTAAGGTAATTCAGTTTTTTTTAAAGATGAGAAATAAATGTTTTTTATTTCAAAATCTTAATCATCTCACATCCCCATGTAATAGCATCTTACTACCCCCCAGGAGTCCTGAAACACAGTGTGACAAATGTGGGTTCGAACCAACAGGAGTGAATTATGTGACTCTTTCTACAGCACAAAGCACTGCCTGTATCCAATGTTAGATTAGCCATGCAGTCTGTTCTACCTCCGTTAGTGAACACATAACAGTATAATCAGTGTGTCCTCTGAGGTACGAGGTTGAATACCTGATATTCCAAGTCTCTTTCTGCATATTATATGTTATAAAACTGATGACAACCCAATTAGCATTCCACTATAATTTGAAACATTCAAGAGCTTTATTTTTTCTTACACAACAAGACACGAGTATGTGTGGGCCATACTTCTCATTCTCACAGAAGATGGCAAGCTGTTTTAGCTGATTTCTATAGAACTATATATATATATATAGTTTTGCGTGTGCAACTCTTTTAAATATTTTAATTTGCTCTGTTTATTAGGCACAAATAGCTGATTTACAACAAAGCCCTTTTCATTTCCTCCACACATCACTACAGAGCTGTGTCCCTCAGTTTCCACTTCATTTCAAAATAAAAGCCTTGGTTAAGGAAGCTTGCCACTAGGTGTAGCTGAAGGACTCAGGTAACAATGGCATTGAATGCTGTTGCATTTTAAAAGCCTGATGCTGGTTTGGAGGTATTTCTATTTTATTTAGAAAGCACAGCTTGTCTTTGTGGAGCACTTCCTCTCTTCCAACATTGTTCTTCTTGTTGACTTTCAAGTGTGAAACAAATTGCAAACACAATTAAAAAGAAAGTACCCGAAATTCTAGTAATGCGGTGATTTACATGTGTCATTAAATATGTGCCCCTGAAGTGTCTGTATTCGAGCTAAACATATGTTTACATTCCACATTAGCAATACGTCAGAGCATGTGTTTTATTTCTTGCCAGACATCTAGTTGTTGTAAATTATACTGACAGATCACACATCTGATCTAACTTTTATAAGGACTGGATTACTTGTAAATTCCCAAATAATCCCAAGCACACGCATAGTCACACACACACACACACACACACATACTGATAGTTCCCCCTATATTTTACTCCATAACAGTTAGCAATGAGACAAGGGTTGGGTGGAATGGGGTGATGGAATAAAGGTTAGCTTGGCTGATTATGGCATCATCCCTTCCTTTCAAATCACTGGCTTCTGCCCTCCTGCGTCCAACAATTACGCGGAGGGTGGATTGGAGACGCTGACACTTGACCTGATTTCTCATGGATTCATGACCGTTAGCCGGGCGCCTAGTTTTTACACAACGCATGTAACTTAAAGTGACACTTGCCTGAAGCTGCCTCCAAGGCGCTAGGCTAGGTTAGCGCTCTGAAACCATATACTGTATGACAAGAACGGGAAGGGAGCACAAGATGGGGTGCTTGCCAGAGAAAGAGGGTCTGGCTTACAGTGTCATTGGGCTGGGTTTTCTTGAGAGTAGCCAAATGCTAGCAGTGTATGAGTGGTCTGAAATTAACAAACAAAACGAATGGTGCATGTTGTGGACTTGCCACCTGCTTGAAAATAAACAGTTAGTAAAATTGCTCTCCATTCCCCTGCAAGCTAACTAATAACACTAGCAACAACACAAAACACACATCATTCACAATAAACCACCTGATAGGGTTATGATTGGAACAAAGCCTTTGGTTATTTTGATTTGTTTGTGGTTTTCTCACAGAGCTTGGGATCATGTTAACTGACGCATGCTATTTGCTGCAGGAGCTTTGTCACAAGACATAAATCAATGCCTGTTTTTCATGATGATTTGCTGTTCACAAGCAAGAAACAAATGACTGCTGCCACTTAAATACAATAGAAACAAATAATAGGATGCTCCACATTTTTCAACCATATGCTTAGCTTCAATAATCACAGAGTTATGGTTGAAAAACTCATTTAGTACGAATTCAACTGTTCAATAAATATATGTATATGACGATTCAAAGATAAAAACAATGAAATCAAAACAGTGACAATTCAAAATAAAAGTTTTAAGTAAGGGAAGTTCTAATTAAAAAATACATAAATCAAATGTTTCATTTATAGACTGAAATAATTAAATAAACGATTCTCCACACCTTATGGACACCAACAGATGATTATAATTAATGTAATTTATCATCATTTTAGAGGTCTTCTCCTGGTTCAGTAGGTGTTATGCGAGTATACACTATATACATTACAGCAAGAGAGGGGAAAGACAGTGAATGAAATATCTTCTCAACACACGCACCACGAAAGCTGGCAACACATGATAAACAAAACATTGAGCATAATCTATTTCTTGGAAACATGTCTTAGTCGTGCAATGCATTTATCAGCCTTATAACTTAATACGGCAGTGTTTCTTTTTTCGAATATTTGCTGAACATTTTCTTCACTGTGTGGTCTGCTTTACAAGCCAGAGCTTATTGTATTATGACCTCACTTATAGTGGTCTGGCTAGCTTGTCAGCCTTGGTATTGATTTCTACCAAGGCTTTGGGTAAAGAGTAAAGTACTAATTTTCAGTAATTATTTTAGAACAGGCCTTTTTTATACAAGGTCTCTGACTACATAATAAATGTATCAGAAGGTGTAATAATAATAATAATAATTTTATATGTATTAATTTTCATTTCTACTAACATAATGAATAACATAATGAATGAACAAGGGTATGGCAATGTATATAAATGTAAAAGACATTGAATGAAATAGGCCTACAACATACAAAAAATGTATTGTATTACAAAGAAACACAATATGCCATTTTTAATTGGTATAATGTGTTATACCAGTTACAGAGGTGTAAAGCTTAATGGGACAAGACACTGAAAAAGGGCAACCCTGATTGTGTGTCCAGTGCAATATAAGGCCTAAACTTCAAAATGTCAGAGCAAAATGGCTATCGTGCTCTAAGGCTATGTACTGAGGAAGCCAATATAAGAATGCCTATTGGAATGAGCATTTCACATTTATCACTTACCGCTGCAGATATGACCACATTGCTTTAAGCAAACAAGTGCCTTTCGCAAGCTGTTGGCAGCTGGAGAAATTTTCAGCAACACTAATGGACTGTTAATATGTTGATGTGTTCACATCCGCAAGCCATTTTCCTGCCAAAACCAATACGCATCAAACACTGTGACTGATAAAACGTCAAATGAGTAACCCTGTGATTAAACTTAAAGCTGGAACAGCATGTCATTGTAAAAGAACATGAACATGCTAATGTCTGAAGACAAAAACAAAAGGCGATAAATACTGTGAATAACAAAATTGACTTAAAGGTGTAGTCAGTCATTCTGGAGTAAAATTGTTAATATCGGTCAAACAACAACACCTCTCCCTTCAATGCCATAGGGTGCTCCCTGAGAAACTCCGCCCCCCACATTGGAAACACATTGCCAAGTCTAAGATAGTGTTATGTGCTGCATTCTGTACCACTTTGTTTGTGTTCCCATTTACAGAGCCAGGGCTGTGTAGAAACACCAGATTGTTTTTCAGCACGCACAGAGTACAGCTAGTGGACTATGAGTAGATTTTCACTGAATTTGACTAAAAGTATGTTATCTTACAATCGCTGACTCCAATTTTATATAAGGCTATACATTTTTGGCTTTTTTGATAATCATTTGAAATGTATTACATGTGTGGTTCTACTGTATGTGATTCAGTTTGGCCAAGCTAACATTATAGTATGCTATCTCATGCTACTATAGTACAGTAGTCCAACAGTAAATGGTCAGTGATATTTTAAAGACAGAAGTTGTTTGATTGGATGTGTGAAAGCACAATTTAAATGTGCTCCTGTAAATTAAATGTTTAATGGCAAAATGATGGTGATGATTTTTGGACTCCACAATGAATGAAAAGTAGCCTATATAATGAGAAATCGTGTCTTTGTTGTCTTTTAATTGACTGGGCTAGAGTTGCCTCTTGCTGATTTTCGCACCATGGTGCTATGGGAAAAATAGCAATAATAATGAATTATTTATTAATTAATGAATTTAAACTTTCTTTTCATTGCTTTCTGTCTCTCCCCCTGCCTACATGCTATCAGGGAATAAAACATATCAGACTGTCAATGAAGCTTGTCATGAAAATGCAAATTGGATTTGGGAATTTCATTTCCATCTCGCAAATTATCTGATGCTTCTAAATGATACTAAGTGCTGCTGAGAAAATAAAGTCAGAAAGAAAAGGTAAACAAACATGGGATAGCCTATTGGTGAGGATAATTTGTGGCCACGTCATAAGCAAGTTGGGAAAAAGCACATTTCACATCTGCAAATGTTTTCCAAATCCTTTTATAAGGAACTTATGGACGTATGTATGTACTGTACAATATAAATATCATGCTGCTTGGTAGAAAATGAAACGTCTAAGTAACAAAACAGTGTCTTCTAACTTCATGCAGAGCAGACAGAAGTTTGTTCTAAGAAAAGTCCTAAGAAAAGTCCAACGCAGATTCAGGAACATGTTCCTAAATTGCAGAATTGTTTCAGTATGTTCTTAAAATGTAGAATCCCATGTCCTCATAAGTTGAAAGCACATGGCAGTTGTTCCTAATTAGTATAGGTAGACGCCTCACCAATCCCCATAAAAGGGCATGAGACTGCAGGGCCATGTGCACACAAATCATACACAGAAATATAAAACAAAATTTGAGAGGTCAACAATGAAATTTTTTAATCTAAAGACAGTGGAGTACCGTCATCTTAGAGTGGCTTTTCAGGTTGCTAAAGCTTTGCTTTGCTGAGCAAATTAAATTTTTTAGCAAACATCTCTCACTCTCCATACAGGATTGTAGTGATGTCACTATGCCATGCCCACTTCCCCCAATTCCTTTGCTTTCTCTGTGTTTTTTTTGCTGAATGTAAGTCTTCAATTTGTATTTTCATTGAATGTTGACCTTATCACTTTCAATGTGAAGTGAACAGTAACTATTATATGAAATAGTACTGCAATTGTGATATTGATTTTGATAGATTTTAAATCAGCTGTTACTGATGATACATCATAAAAATATGTTTTGGCGGATTAAACAATTTGATCTCCTGGGGAGCATGCCTCCAGACCTCCCTGCAGTGTTAGTGCAGTGTTTTATTCTTTTAAAATATAATAATGTTTGGTAAATATAAGTACATATTTATATAGAAATTGTATAAATGATTAAATATTATTGGAATTTCAACCCTATATTACAAAAGTGTAGAATTGAAGGAAGCGCAATACAATTTTTTGTCATGACATGTCAGCTCTCAAATTTGAGTGAGTGTGCTGTTGAGTGTGCATAGTTTCTATTCTTTCTTAAGAAAAAATCCCAAACATTGTAGAATGTCAGAATCTTCTTAAAAACCACATAAGTGGGTTATAAGAAGAAATGTCTTCTGAAGAATGTTGGTGAATGAGATTCCTGTTTGTATTACCAAATGCTCCTCCACTCTGGATGGCGGAACAATCAGGGACCATGGGGGTGGCTAAGTGCAATGAGTCAAGCGTTTGCTTTTGGTGTTGTCACAGCTACTAGATGATGCGGTCTAATCAGTCACCTATTGATTAAAGGCTGCTCCAAGCCTTCGCCCATTAGGATGTAAACAATCCACAATGGAACGTATCTAGATCCTATTCAAAGTTAATTTAGGGTGTGGTTATTTTCTATGTATTTTTATATTTAACCTTAATTTAATTTAAGTCCCTTGAGTATAAAAATTTACCTGTCCAAGAGAGCACATTGTTAAAACAGAAATCACACCAGATGTTACACCACGCTATGTTAGTTCCTGATGTGCTAGGTTGCTGTGCACCTCGTGTGCAATGGCCAGCAGGCTCAAGCTGCATATTAACCAACATGGTAACATTTTGAGTTACATGTTTGTCATCCTTCTAGAGGGTGCTTGCAGGAAGGTCATCAATGGAGCTCGACCCCATGACCGGGTTCCAGCCGGGTGTCGGAACACCCAGTTAACCAACCTCTTCCCTGCCACACGTACCTCAGACGTCTGATAGGCCTTGTCATGCTGTGGATCTCGCCGCAGACCGCACTGTAAGTGTGGAAGCCAACCTTCAGCTGTCTGGCCTACCTTGCGGTTTGTATTCAGAGACAGCCCATCTTCCCGAGACCCCAATATCCATTCTATTGCCAGAACCACCTCCAGGCATCAGAGAGTGTGGAGTGTCGGTTCTATACTGAGCTTTTTTTCTTCCTGAAAAACACTGGAAGCTTCTTGACAGCACGTCCAGACTTGGTCCTCTGTATCTTAGAACCTTTCTTGATTTTATAGAGAGCCTCTGTTCCTGACTCTCCTTCTCCATCATCTCCTCTGCACAGAGGCAAGTCACACTCTCCCTTCTCCTCACGGAGGCTCATATATTTTAGGTAGAGAAGATTCATTCTTCATTACAGCAAGTGCCTTTCCTTCTGGCAGTGTACGAGTTGCCTTCCCTGGTATCTCTCCTTGGACTGGGGCTCACGCTGTACATAAAATCTGTTAAAATGTTTATTCCTTGCTATCTGCTAAGTCTGTTAAAACAACTATACCACAACTGTACAGGCTGTAAGCATAAGTGGAATCGCACTACATTGTTTCCCAAAAAATCCAGCATGTGTTAACATAAGCCGGTGTGTTCCACCACTGCAGGGAAATAGAACAGCATTGAAAATTTATCTTAATCTCAGAAATTCTTGCTGGTAGCCTCTCCAATCCCGGCCCCGCGGGTGACAATTAATCAAGCTAACGTTAAGTAGGTGGGGTGCAAGGGTAATAGATCAATTGACAGGCGGATGATAGGAATCGATGGAAGAGATAACCTTGACTGAAGTGCAAATTCTGGACAAGAGAAGGGAGGGAAGGAGTATGGCCAGGCTGGAGGATGATTCTCAACAACAAATCACATTAGCTTTCCACCGCTGCAGACAAAAGTGCTGTGTTAGCACTGACAGTAGACACATCTGCACACCTGAACATGCGTAACCATGCAGACACACATGTACACACAAGAACACATAGGACTTCATTTTAGTTTTAATAAAGCTTAGGGCAGAATAAACAATAGACTACATACAGTAGCATGGTAAATAAGAGCAGGCAAGAGAGATAAAATACATCAAAAATATACATTACTATGGCAGTCAGCATCTATATGTATTTTGCCATATTCAGTACTATAGTTATACTGTATAAGAATCAGTGCGCCCCAAAGTATAGTAAGAAAATATATTAATTGAGTGAAAATGTTTTCTTTTTTTTTGTGTGGTTATATTGAGATTTTAACATATTCACTTTGCCAGCCTGTTCCAATTACAACAAGCTTTTATCTACATATTCTACTTGGAAGCATATAGTGAACTATGTTGTTTTATGCTATGTCGCCTTTTCTCTACAGTAGCTTTCAGCTTCATTATCTGCACTTTGTCCTTGGTAGAAGACTCAGTAATCCTCTTCATAGCTTTATCACTCACTTCACAGGAAGTGCGAGAGGCCCACAAAGTAGTTGGAGTGTCCAATATCTATTATTTATATCTGAAAGCAAATGGGTTAAAAATTGCTCTCATCACTTTATTGACAGTATAATGTTGTTTATCTGATAACATGACCAAATTACTTATTTAAATGAGACAAAAATTTACGATAATACAACTCGATGATACATTAGCCTCCCATCTTGATGCTTGTGCTGATGTTTACTGAGCACTGTTATCTCCAAATCTTTTTCTTCAAGGTACAGCACACTTTGAGGAAACATGTTCATAACCACTGTTATGTCTCAGTAAGGTCTATATTAGGCAAATAACCTGAATAGAATATAAGAATATCATAGTGCATGTTGATATGGTGCATGCATCACATCACCGTCACTAAATGTCAATTTTCTATCAGTGCTTTATCCCAGCAATGAAAACCCCTTGAAATGCCTGGCTCCAGATCCTGATCATCACCACCAAAATCTAAGCAATTTGTCCTCAGCCCATGCATGACCTTTCCACCAACTCATGAGAATCCATCTTTGACATTTTGAGAATCCTGCTAACAGACTAACTGAGATAGACTAGATGCTGAAACATATACTTTACATTTCTGCACCTGTATTCCAAACATTACAAAGGTCAGTGTAAACACACTAATATGACCTTTGAAGGGAAACAGTCTATAGTCATTAGACCTTTCTGATCTCATGAGCTCCAAGATTTTGCTCATGCAAAACCATTCAGGACCAACAGAGGGAAAAATGACCAATCAGCTTGCAGGTGGGTGCAGAAATGAGCAATCTCTTTATTCAGACATCACAAGATCCAGGTAAAATATGTGAGAATAAAGCCCCCGAAAGCTCAGTGCTGACACCCCTGGACTGAAGCTGTATGGAGGAATCAAAGCAACCACGTAGCATTTCTTAACTTTGGCCTTCTTCCCCTGTGTCTCTTGTTGCCTTTTCCCTCAGCAATTATTGCGTTACTAACACTAAACACTCCAATGTTGGCCTGGCAAGGAGCTTGCACTCATCAACAAAGCTACCCTAACATGTTGCGCTACAAAGAGTGAATAATGCCAAAGAAACTAAGCCATAAGTGGATTTTCTGCCTGCTTCCCAGTATGGCACTCACATCAGAGAACCCATTAGAAGTGTTAAGTCTTGGAAACATTAATCCCTGTAATTTCAGGTCTGGTGTTCGTTCTTTGATAGGTACATCAGGGCAACATTGGAAAAGCAGTAAAACTGAGTGGAAACCCCTATGTTGTCCGCCAGTAATTAGAATGCCATGTCTTCATCCTTACGAGGTAAACGGTTGTTAAATGAAGACCTGTCACACTTTAATTGTCTCCACTGAGACAGAAAAGGAAAACGGAGGTTTATTTTACAGTATATTTCCATAAACACTTACTAGTAGTTAAAGTGAAACACGGATAGATTTTCCCGATTGTATCATGGTGCCATTTTCCTTGGAGCCAGCATATCCGATTGTTTGTTTAAAGTATTTATTTTCTGAGGTGGTGTGTTGAAGTGGGCCACCCTCAAACAGTACTGTCAACACACTGATGGAAATGGGGAATAAACCCAAACTGTGTGCATACTTAAATCCATATGGAAGATCTATGTGAAAGACATTACTGTTAAGGTAACTCGACATCCCTATATCAAACAATAAGTTATCCATATTTTATTAATTATTTATTTATTTAGTTTTAGATGGGAAATGGCATAATTTAATGTCTGAAGTGTATTCACCCTACGGACAATACTGTAGATATCAATATGCATTTTAAGTGTAAAAGTAACAAAGCTGCAGATATTTTTTATATGTATTAATGTAACTAATTACTCAATTGTTCTGTTAAGTCATTAACCACAGTAGTCTCTACGAATGAATATATTGCAAAGTGGTGTTTTCAATCACCGGTATATGCACAATAGGAGACACGGTGCCTTCAGAGGACCACTGAAGAATATCTGAGTGCTAATAAAGCGAAGGTTAAAAAGTGCAGAGTGAAGGATTGTAACACAGTGGCTTGACGGTGTGAATGTCTTCATTTTCTCTATATTGAGGGTTTAAAAATGGAGCCCATCTTTGCCACCTGGGTATACCTTGAGCTGTCTAAAAATAAGTGATTACCTGCTCAGAGTGTGGTGCTGAGGCCTTGGGGGATTTGATCATCAATTAATCACAAAATCCCAAAAAGGCACTATTCATCAAAAGCTAATGGTTCTTTCACTGATGAATAATTCCACCTTAAAATTGAAATGAAGCAAAAATCCACAGTAGCAGTAAGTGATCAGGGTTCTTCAATGACTGTGCCTAAAATAATATTAATATAAAACAATATATATATTCTTGTCTTTGTAGTAATTTTGGCTGGTAATTGGCTTCCAAATGACAATGTTGGAAACTTGAGCAAACAGAACTAAATTGTCTTAATGGTTGGAGACTTGTATAACTGTAAAAACAGTAATGACTTTAACCTTATAAAACAAAGACATTTTTGTAGACTTATGTTCATTTTTTATTAACTTCCCATGCTAGAAAACACCTTTTTTCTCAGAGCTGTCTAGCAGTTTCCTTGTCAAACTGCTAATTAGTCATGGTAAAAACGGTAGAACTGCAACTTTACACAAACCCCGTTGCATTTGCTCATTGATGGAAAGATATCATGGTTTACACCAGCGTGATTGACAGGATTGCAGTCTACTGTAGGTAATGACAGCAATTTCAGCATTTTAGAAAGCATAATTGAGTTTGAGTTGTGCAAAGGTCAGATGACAAACTCAAAGATCCACAAATTGAAAGCTATGAAACCATCAAGTTATGAATCAGTACAAATTAATGCCTGGAACAATTTAAAGGTTCTTTTACAAAACAGACTATCATTTGTACATGAGAGAAAAAAAAAACATCTTGCCATTTAAAAATGAATATTTACCCTTTGGATATGTGTAATGCAAAACATTTTTCTCTAAGTGGGGGCTGAGACCATTCAAGAGGTTATGAGGTGATTCCAAGCTTTTGAAGTAAACAATATTTATTTAAACTGGTTTTAAATGTACCTTTATTATTATAATTTATGCCTACATTATTTAAAGTTTGGAATTTTGTTGGTGTTTGCTTGTAGCTATACATTTGTATAGTAAAAAAATAAATTATTAATAGAGGGGGTTTTAGATATGTTCATGTTGGGTCAAAAATAAATTAGAAGAGAAATAAGAAACATATGGCTGAAAACCTCCATCCAGCACTATGTTACTGTATACTGGACTGAAATTATATTTCCTACCAAACTCTGCATGCAGAAATGCTCATATCTATCCTCCGGAAGTGTTCAAGAGGGGAATGTACAGTACTCTGTGCATTGTAAAGCACATAGACAGGTAGGAGAAAACACTACAGTGTAGTTCTCCTTCCTCTCTTCCCATGTGGCTGTGTTCATTCCTCAGCCCACTCAGACTTATCGCCACTCCTCTCTCCTGGTGGCCCCTGGGCATATAGCCGCCAGAGCCTATAGGCCTGAGCCTTAGCACACCTGATTCCCTTAGCTGTCCCCACAGACCTGAGTGCTCCATTTGTCATTGGTAAACATGCCGCATGGTTCACATGAGAAAGGGAGGGAAACAAAGGGATAACCAAATCAGCATAATTCCTAGTGACATGAAACACAGAACACAGCAACACAGCGACAAGTGTATGGAAATGGCAGCACAGCAAGCTGAGCTGAAGCTCAATGCAATGTGGAACGTGCTCTTAAGTCTTCAGACATGGCCGTTAATTTACCGGAGCGAGGTCTGTATTGTGCACACAGCCGTGTGATTGGACGTGAACTGTGCTTACAATCCTTCCAATCATTAACAGGAGAGTGAGGGAGCCAGCTTATACACTGTACTTAGTAATTGAGCAGCCTCTGTTAGATTTATCGGGTCCAAGGGCTGACAGAATAAGATATCATTTAGCAAGGGCCGCTGGAGTGATATTTACAACATGCTTGTGCATTGAGTCAATATAAATACAGTACATTGACTGCCATTGTGTCATATACAGTACCCCTTACAGAGCACCAGTCACTGCATAAAAAAAATAAAATATAAAAAATAAATACTTTTAAGTAGACATGGTCAATAGGCACATTGATAAATAACCCATTGTGTACTTGAGTGGGAGCAAATGTGGGAGTGTTCTGGATAGAGAGTCAAGGAAATGGAAAAAAAATATATATACAGTACAGTATCCTGAAAGAATTACAGTATAACAGTACACTTATTGAGATCTCTGGCTGCATGTTTCAAAGGAGACGAGCATTAAACTGTGACCTCCTCACCATTTACCCATCCTCTCAAACTGTTTAGGGCCAGGAGTCTAAATGAATATTATTTGATGCCAGGAAAAAGACAATGAAATCACAGATGTTGTTATTCATATTCAAAACTAAAGAGTCTTTATTATGGCATCAACATTCATGGTTACATGCAAAGTAATGAAATGAAGAATGACTGAGATGCTACTGTGCTACAGTATAGCAGTTCTAGGGGACACAAAGAAGCACAGACTCAAACTTTCTTTCACTTTTCTCACAGTTGTCTATAGGGCATTGGCAGTTGTTGGCAAGCTAACATGTTGAACAGTGAATTCCTCCCAGACATACTGAAAAAAACCAAGAAAAAAACCCACCATATTTTTCATGTTTTTGTTCAGTTGTCCATATAATGACACTTACATTAACAGAAGGAACAGGAGTATGCACTAATAACTGCAGTGCCGACATAGTGGACCACAATATGGCTGGCCCAGTGAAGCCAAAAAGTATCCTAGTAACACACACTGTCAAATGAGAATTGTGACAATATGAAAACATCTGTTTATACTGACTTTTTCTTCTTTTGTCATTGCTGGATGGACAGTTAGTCCACCCAGCAATTAACTATGGTTAGGGTTCATCATTTCACCTGTCACATACTGTATACAGTAGACACACACA
>JAODUG010028979.1:0-14291 GCA_027564795.1 Aphredoderus sayanus
ACACACACACTGAAATAGGACTGTTTATCTTTGCAATGAAGCATTGGATACTATTGATAACAACGATAAAACAGGTTTCCCCTGACAAGGAGTGTTAAACACAAGCCAAACAAACGCAGATTCACACATCTAGCCCCGTGGGAACATATATAGAACAGCTCTGTTTAATTGTGTGTGGTTGTAGGAAATAGGTAGGCAGTAAATTGAGGGTCAGTAAACAAAGTTTTTGCTTTTGCTTGAGATGGAAATGGACTAAGTTGTCTGACAAAAACATCCTCTTTTTAACCCAGTAAACCGCTAGACATACTTGATGTTGAGCAGTGAAATCCCTCTTGTGCTTATTATTTCACACCCCTGTGGCTACAACCACAGCCAAGGCCGAGGATAGCACAGTAAACAAACAAACAAACACAAACCACACGCACCCGCAAACACAAAAGAGAAAGCATTTTGGCGGAGAACTTACTAATGATCCCACATTTCCAGAAGCTCACAGGATCTGCGAGCGCCACCCTTGTTTGCAAATGAGTCCAGTGCTACTTTGCATTTGCAGTAAAGATACCCGATTTCGCAAATCTGCATTTATG
The DNA here is from genome assembly GCA_027564795.1 of Aphredoderus sayanus. Lineage (NCBI taxonomy): Eukaryota > Metazoa > Chordata > Actinopteri > Percopsiformes > Aphredoderidae > Aphredoderus > Aphredoderus sayanus. The sequence goes on from JAODUG010028979.1 coordinate 588, forward strand.
TTTCCAGTAGCTGTTTTCAAAGCCCTATTTCACAACCATAAAGCAGAAATGTATACCTATTTTCTACTAACCTAAAATACCCTACCTGCCACTGTATTGTGTTAAAAATCTGGCTTGCTGAATACACACAGAGCAGAGATATGTGTAAATAATGGTTTCAGTATCATGCCAGCGCCCGCTCATCCAGCCACACAGAGGCAGAACCCGGCTGGGTTGCAGAGGGCGCTTGGCCGCTGCACACATGGGCATTCATTCTGCCAGGAAACTAATCAGTGACAGGGATGAACTCCAGGCTTATCTGATGGGGTCGTGGAGGTAGGTGGCCGAGGCAGAGGTGGCGGAGCGGGGATGCTTTGCATAACTACGGCAGGGGATGACTCGGGACCTTGAACAGAGAACGGTGTGAATTGGGGGGAAGCACAACCTCCCGTGAGGTCAGGGAAGAAAGTGTTGCCATTCGCCTCCCACTCACATTACTTGAGATGGACACGTGAGTTATGCATGCTGGACCCATCAACTCAGCTGATACCATGAATGTCAGGTTCACCTACAATGTAATGGATATCTGTGTGTATGTGCAGATGTAGCTGTGAGGCATAGTGTGGGCCTTTTAAGTCTTTTAAGTCTTCTAACGGTTAAAGTGTGATCAAGTAATACAAGATAAGTACCTAACATGGATAGAATAAAAACCGAGATGCCTTAATGCCTGTCATAATTACAGAAGTATGTTTAAGTAGAGCTTTGTCTTTTGAGCACTACCATGTTGTAAACTACGACCCAATTCCCCCAATAGATTATTTGAAATGCAAGGCCATAGATTGATTGGTCTTTAAATTCTAGAATGTTCTTTTTTTTCCTCACAGTGACTAGTGCTGCATCATTGAATGGATGCATTGCATTGCTCCTTAACTGATGGGCGGCTGGAAGCCACACTGTCCTCTCTTAAAGGACGTAAGATTCTTTTTCAGGAGGTTATTTTACATGTTAACAGAATCCAATTAAATGCCTGGCTGTTTCAATTAAATGTCTACTCGCTTGCCACCACTGTGTCAGACCACAAGGTAAATTGGAATCAGATTATCGGTGAAAGCTATAAAGCCATTTTTCTAAAGCATAACATGGATCATGCATTTTAGATAGAGACCCCTGTCATGCATATTGGCAGAAATAGCCTTCCTTAGCCATTTTGACAGCTTTAATTCTTCACCATTTCATTATTTTCACAGCAGATTACCGGACGCGATACAATGTGCTGTCAGCATAAAGCTTTAATTAAGAATTGGGTATGTTGCTATGAGTACTTTATGTGAATCTTGTGCCATATAATGCTCTTGTTTTAATTATCTCGGAGGGGCCCCTCATTAACCTCTGTGAAGATGTGCTCAGAACTGCAGTGTGCATTACAAACACAAGCCTCAAAAATGTCTGTACATGTACTGTATATATTCACACAGACATCAGCACTAACGTGAATGAAATAATAGCCCAAATGGTGAATCTAATACAATGTTATCTTACTCTTCCCAAATGTAGTCAAATAGAAAATGATTGTTCGTATTGAAACCACAACACATATTATTCTGTGCCATTTTTTCTGTGGGTGTGGGTGTTGAAACGGTTAATTGAGAGATAACCAAGTGGTTGTCAAGGGCACTTTGACGACCCCTGGTGGGGTGAGGCCTCGTCTCCAACGTAGATTAGGTCCTCACATGCACTATAATAAGCTAATAAAACCAGTTATTTTACTGTTCCAGTCATAATTTTCACTTTGTAGCTTTTAATTAAAACAAAAAATGTGTAATAAATATCTAAATATTAATTGTAGATTATAAAATGTAAGCAAATTGTCAGTGAATATGTCAAAAAACAGGTATTGGAATAGAAGGCTCAAAAATATATTTTCTTTTGGTGTGAGAAGCTACAGGTACAACACACAACCACGGTACTGTGGCATTCTGTTCTCTGTAATGTGTTTGATCACAATGCCATCACAATGTATTGCTCCGTAAACCATGCATCTCAACCACATACAAGTCTGGAAATAACAAGAAGATATTATGGTCTACGTCTGCTTCTAAAGGATCAGAATCTGTTTTAATCTGTATTTCAAAATACTCCTGTTCACCCCAACAACTTAATGTGGTTTAATAGGATACATTCACTTTTAATGGCACTTAATTGGACCAAAAGGAAATCCATAACCACACAAGGAGAAAAGTCAAGTATTTCCAAGCTCTTTATAAGAACAATTTAGAGCAGACAAGTGCTTTTCAAACATTAGATTGGATACAGTCTGACAGTCCCTCCATGGAATGGGCGGCTTACATTTGTGAGGCGACAGTGCCACCACTTGGCCAAGAGAGCTTCATTCGCTTCACAAGCAGGGCCTCGGATATTGAAATGTTAAGGCAAGACAAGACTAAATTAAGTTAGATTGTCCTCCAATCCATTGTGATATATGACGTTATTCAAAATGACAGTTGGCACCATAATTGTCAAAGTCAAAATAAAGCTATATTCAAAAGGTGGTTAAGGGCTCTACACTAGTGTACATTAACACTATGATGTTAAATTTCTAAGTTTATAATATAACTATAATTTTGGAAAAAGGTGCTGGTCCCAAAATATTTCCAGGTGCAGGATTACAGAATGAAGAAAGCATTCAGCCTCATTGTTATTATTGATAGGTTATCATAGGTCTGTGCTATCCCAGATAATGAGGAATAACCTGCACTTCAGCAACAGCGGAGACTTGCCAAGCAGGCATGGTGATTACAATCAATTAAGACTGATGACAAAGCTCCAACAATAACCATGTGTGTGTTTGTGTGTCTGTGTTTTGTGTAATCAACATCTGTTGTGAGAAATAACCTCCCCCTTCCTCAGAATGGCCCACTTCAGATAACAAGTGTCACACAAAACCGCGGGGCAAGAGATGATTTTACTCCTCTTTTGCTTTGTACCTCCTATCTGTCCTCTTCTCTCACAACCCTCTGTTGCCTCCTCAGCCTTTCGAAGCATCTGTTATGTGGAGCCTTGCAAAAGAGAGAAGCTGTGTCCCCACAGTCTGTGTGGAAATGTTGTCTGCACTGTTTGGGAGGGGGCAATACGGCTGGAATCGAAGACATTTAGTTTTACTGAGAATAGACTCCGTGTTTAATATTCAGACTGTACACCCAAACACACAGGCGCTTGTGCACACACACACACACACACCCGAGTCAGATTAGAATAATGGGTAATGTATAGAAATTCCATAGAGTCAATGGAACAGTAATGTCCTAAGGAGGATGTAGGGGCTTTATTCACTTTGTTGATAGAAATTAACTTACACAACTCTTTTGGCATAGACTATTAGTATTATTACCATCACAATAAAATATACATGGGGTTTAGACGCCACCTCCTGGTAAGATTGATAATTTTCCCCATCATAGCATGCAAACATACAGTAAGACATGGCTGGGTTTAAGTAGTATTAATAGATTAGGCTACTTTGAGTGTTCATTTAGTGTTGCTGATTATTCATGTAGATTCTTCAGAACACATGTAATTTCAAAGATGGAAGAGTAGGTACAATATTTTAAACAACAATGTCTTTGTAAAGACCTATACCTTGTGTTGTTTTACTTTTTCAATTGACAGATTAAATGTAAATACAGAAAACTGAAATACAATTCAGTTGCAAAGGCACATGTTTTTAGTTTGCTATCCAATTTATTTATTGCAGGTAATGCAATGAAACCAAACAAAAACAGTTAACACACACATAGAGTACACACACCCACACACATATGTGCAGTTTGTGTGGCATTTCCCCCAATATTTACAAACAATGTGTAATTATCATTATTATTCCACAAACTGTATCGCTAATATGAGCAACGCACATGTTTTCACATTCATAGCATTGTAAATGCTGTTAAGTCTATGTTTGGTTTGTATCTTATAAGCGATGTCATTATTTTGGACAAATAATGATGTGCATTGTTGAGGCAGAAAGCAGAATAAAAGCAGTCATAAAGAAAAACACATTTACAGTGGCTTTGTCAAAATGGAACTAACTTAACTCAATGGAAAATCCAGAACTACTGTAGGAAAACACACAATGTCTCCTAAGTGTAGTCTCCTACATATATTATATACACATTATATTATATAGTAGTCCTATGTTCCTACACCAATGCCTGTGTGCAAAAGAGCAAAATAGTTGTGTTAGAGTGTGGCTGTGTGTGATTTTTCAAACACCAGGTGGCGCATTAAGTAGCATACTGTGGCTACTTTTTTCGTGTGGCTGAGTCTTCATCCAATTCCACGTGATTGTCCCATCACCTTCATATTTATAATAACTGGTTACTACAAATGAACATACAACTGAAGCAGGAATCGACCAAAACGATCCAGTGGTTTTACCTAAATCTAGAAAATACACTTTAAAGCCTTATAGGAGAAAAATATTTCTGTATTTGGCTTTATATATATATACACCAATGGGGGGAATGTTTGAAATTGCACCTACAGTATTATAGCAATATAGTTCTATAATAGCACAATGTAATTCTATAAACAATGGGACGTGCACGCGTTTGACACTGACAGTAGTTGCTAGTATGGAGCTGTGCTTCCGTGTTTACACACCCACAAAACAGGAGGAGACTAGCGCGACGTATGTTTACCGAGCAAGCATAGAGTCGTGTTGAGCAAAGTGACAGTGTCACACAGCAGGCTTATTGTATGGTAAGAAAGAAATAATTCCAGGTTCCACAATTGCATTTTATAGCGGAATGTTCACTCGAAGGGGACATGGAGACGTCAAGAAATCAACACAGAAAGTTTTGGACCCAAAGAAGGATGTAATCACACGAATGAAACACCTCCGATCACTGTTAGGTGAGTGAAATGTCACCGATCATTGAATGCTGCATCGCAGGGCTAGTTGTGCTAGCTCGTTCACATCAGCCGAAAGCTAGCGTTAACGCTGGCTGGCTGGCTGGTTGCCTGACTGGCTGGCTGGTGTTTGTCTGTCACTGAAAGATAGCTGCACATTACATCACTGGACAACATTGTATCTCATCTTCGCAGTTTGGACATGGCTTATGCTACGTTAACATCATATCACACGATTTATTGTGAAAAGGCATGACTGCTAGCTTAAGTTTATGTTAGCGTTGTTTCCTAAAGGCTAACTAGCTTGCTAACGAAGCTAACTAGCGTTAATCTTGCCATTTCCAGTCATCGGGCGATGTGCAGTGTTTGGGGAGTATTTCGCTTAGTTAGGTCTTTATGACATTCTAATGCACATAACACCCAGGCTTAATTGAGATAGATCGTTGAGATAGAATGTTAATAACGTAGTTTTTTGGTTTAATAATATGTAGATGAAGGGGGGAAACCTGTTTGTTGACAGGTCGGCTCATGCTGCTGTTTTGTTCACTGTGTATGAATGAAATATTTCAGAATTATAGTATAGGCATATCCGGGTGTCGTCCGTTTGTGTCCGTGTTTAAGAGCAATGATTCTATAAAACCTCAGCTGTCCCTAGTCTTCCTTAAGTGATCCATTTCAGTTGCACCTTAACCACTTGGCCTTTGTTGCACTGTTACAGTATATGTGCGAAACTGTTATAAAAGTATCCCAACTAACAATCCATAAACCACATTTAACCACATACGCATGGTCTGGAAAGCCATGTAAGGGTGATCCTGTTTTACTGAAGGGAGTTTTTATACATTGCACATAAAAGTCAATTGATGTCACAAGTATACAATGAATTGCAAGCTCTCACTTATTATCCAAATTGCATTTAATTCTAAAATACACGTTATGGTCTTGCAGGGTTTGGATGTGGTGTTCAAATTTCCACATACCGGTTGCTTAATTGTCAGTTGCAGCTGAGTCATTTAGCATGTATGACAGTTGTATGCAGTCAAACTTTCACTTCTTATTTAAGAGCACTTTGTGTTTCATATTGTCAGCTCAGCTGTATGCCTCTACAGAACAGTGTAGACATTTGGAACAACACCTTGTATGCTCTCATAGCACAGCTTCAGTGTCAAGACTAGTACAGCCAGGCTTGAGTCAATAGAGCTGGAACAGCCTGTTTCTTCACTGTTTTCCTTGCCCTTATGTTCAGTTAAAGATAAGACCAGCCTATTTGTCCAGCAGCTGATAGTAGGGTCTGCATGTGTCTGTCCACCCAGCTGGTGCCCTCTTTTTTTTTTGCAGTGTTTTTAGCCAAGGACGGATTTCCTCCTGGTGCTGCTGGTTCCTGTGTGGACAGGAAACAGTAATGAGAGATTAGGTGAAGTTGACAAGAGACCAGGAGTAGAAGAGGTGGCTTTATTTTATTACTCATATAGGTGTGAAGTTGTTTTTACATTATGTTGCTGAATAGTCACTCTGACTGACTACATTTATATGCCCACACCAATATTCCACTACTGTATATTTTGGAAAATTGATATTCTGATCATTGACATCAGAATAATATAGGAATTGCCTATACATAGGCTTCAGTGTCAATTTAGTATCTGCTGGAGTTTCCATTCACTACAGAAAAAACTAAAGACAAGTGTATATACATTTATTATTACCGTAACACAGTATTAGTAGTGTATGTTAGGCTAGTCAGTATTGTATTAGTAGTGATGTACCTTAAAGGGCAAAGGCCTAACCTATTTTCAGAGTGGCATTTTGTGTTTATTTTTATTTTTGTGCTCACTAAGCAGATCTGTGGGATAGAGTGTGGAAGCTGCTGCATGTTAAATTTCTGGTCATGCCTGGCTCTCTGTAGCTGTTAATTACAGGAAGCCAACCAACCACCTGATCGCACTCTCCCCCCTCACCCTCTGTGGACTGTGTAACAATGACGTTCATTAGACTCCCAAAACTCATTCTGAATTCACTCTATCTTGCCACAGTTGCAGTTCCACTGAATTCGCCCTGAAGGCAATGGTGTCCACAGCAGCAGCGATGTACTGTAGGAAGCCCTGTACATTTTGTACGGTGTAGAGTGCACTTTACTCCCATTTATTATTCTTGTCCACGCTCCCCTAGTTGTCGGGCGTAGGGGCAGCTGTAAGAGTGTCCCTAAAGTCATTTTTATTGATCGTCATGGCTGTGGAAAAACTATAGCCTACTGTAAGTAAATAGTCATAGACTATCAATGGCTAGTCAATAAGTACAGGATGTGCATACATGTGTATTTTACAGTCTGCGGTGTATGCAGGCTCGCATGTTGTGGGGTGGGTAGCTATGTGTATTCCAAAAAGAGATGTAGCTCTCCACTGGTCAATGAGAAAAGAGAGCGGTAAGTGGGTGACTATTACATCCTCTCATGTCTCTTTATGCACGCGGTGTGAGTGATGCCAGGATCAGGGTCAACCAGACATACTCATGAGACCAAGCATTGTGGGGGATGGTGGGGGGGAGACACAGTAAACGTCACATCAAGACCCTCAAGGAGGTCATCTGCCTACCTCGAACTAAAGGCTGAGATCTCTGGACTTATTTCTCCCCTTTTTAGAAAACAACACATGGTAAAGCTGGGGATAACTGGCACTTTCATCCAGCGCTGCGTGAGCTGGCTATCGACACGTTATGTGTAAGTGTAGCATAGCGTTTGCCATAATACAATCAGTAAGCAGTATGCCAAAAATAGCACTTCTTCCCATCTCTTTCTTGCAATCAAATGGTAGGCAGCGGTACGACTCGTGTTAGATTGTGTTACAGGCTTGTTATGTGGACAATCAAGACGTCATCACTCATAAGTTCTCCGCACTCAGTCCATCAAGCAAACAGAATTTCAGGTCATCAACAGACAGTCCTCGCTCTTTCATCACATGAAAGAATAGCCCTGCATTCTGCACCATTATGCACCGATGGAAGTTCTCCGTCCTTTGAAGTTTATTATACGCTTATTGTGTTTTGCTCAACTGCCCTTAGAGAAAAGTATATGAAGGGGAATTTGCATTCAATTTACATGTATATGCATTGCATTTTCCCTTACCTTAAATCTGATTTAGAAGCATGTAGTATTATAGCTAACTAATTATAATGTATCGTGAGCCAACAAACCACACAGCAAAGTCTTGAAACGGATACATTTAGCTGGCAGTGTGTGGCAACAATATTAAGATTAACCAAACATGGCAACATTGTACAATATTATGATGTAATCCAGAGCAAGGAACCTCCTTTACTATTTACCAAAACATCTGACAAACGTAATTTACAATTGGTTAGTAATGGAGCCATTTACAAACTGTGCTAATGCTGTTGTCAGATTGTTATATAGTTGAAGACGTGACTGAGGATCAAACATTTCCCCAGTATTCCTGCTTTCCGTATAAGTTTACATGCATTGTCTTTTTGGAAGCCAAGGCTTTGGACAAATATAAGATCAGATAATATTAATAATAATAATAATTTGTTTTCTCCACAACAATGGCTGTTATAACAATCATTTCTCAATTTACATTACTCATAAGAAAATATTAGGCCTAATAGTGGATAGCAGTGGTTACACACCTAAAACTTGTAATTAGTATTGACCTAACAACAGTTTAATCCTTAACTGCAACTCCCATTATGTCTGACTTTGCTGTTACACTACTTATCTGACTTAGTTTAAGTACAGTAAATAGTCTAATGCTGAGCAAATGTTTCTCAACAAGGTTGCTGATGCTAAAATAATAGAGGGCAGACTTTGCTTAGTAGATACTATCTATCTACCTATTTAACCCACTAGCCTGGCTCTGCCCGACTGTTGCGCTTAGCTCTATTTTCACTGAGATTATAGTCTGGCAACAGTGTTGGCATTAGTATTTGTTCAGCCAGTCTGGATGGCCGATCAGTGTGGGTGGCTACTGTAAGGGCGATGACGTTGAAGACAATGGCATCGTTGGCAGAGATAGATGAAGCGATACGAACAGTAGCAATGCTGATTGGTAAGAGGCTGCTCCAATAGTTTAAAAAGGGGACTATGCCCATTAGGATGCAATGACTGCAACAAATGGAGCATGTCCAGACCCTATTCACGTGAAGTTTGGGTCTGGTTACCTGGTTACACCAGGTTAACTACCTGAGAGAAAAAAAACTATCATGATGCATAATGTTACTGTGATAATAGAAGTCCATAGTTGTTACATGCTGTTGCTGTAATATATGTCCTCAGTACCAACATGCAAATGAGACTCAAACTGTACAGCGTGTGTCACTGAGGTTACTCCAGCCAGCAGCATCAGCATTCCCCAGGGCCATCATACCCATCATCTCCTGTCAACCTTGTCAGCCTAGTCAGCCTTGGTGGTTGCCATTATTTTACCTGTAAAATGTGGTGATGCCTTTTCCCTAACTGCCAGCCAGTTACTGTATATTGCTCGGTGTAAGGTAGCACGAGTGTGACTTCCTCTAAAGCCACAGCTGTATCAAGATAACTATCGTGCAGTACAAGGATGTTTTGTGTTATGATACCTAGCTAATTAGGTTTGCAAACTATGTGCACCGTGAAAAACTACAGCATGCATTTGCCTTTAGTTTGTCCTACTATGTATCCATCAGCATTGGAAGTAGACATTAACCAAACCTATACATTTAAAAAATGTTATTTTATATTACTTATCCAGTTTCTTAACTACCTTCTCCTAAAATTAGTACACTGTAGTGCCACACTTAGTCTCTCAGAGCCAGCATTCACTTGCATAAAGTCTGGGACACAGGATTGGCCAACTGCATCAAGACATAGGCCTATTTTGTTTGACATGATGACAACCGACTACATAATTCATCGACCAAAGCAAGTTTTACACTTACACTAGACACATCAGTTGGGAAACTCAGCGAAACAAGTCTGGCTGTTCTAGGTGTTATAAAATCTGTTAAATGATTATGGTTACTACTTAAAATAAATGTACAGACTGAAATGGGTTACTAAAGTACGGCAGTGTACCAGAATTACTATAGGCCACAGTACAATGCTAACAGCGAATGAAAATCTTCTATCTGACACAATCTGACAAAATCTGCTATCTGTTTTCGCCACATCACTGACAGATCTGTCCCAGGCAGTCAGTCAAGATACATGGCAGTTGTTGAGTTTAATGGGTCAAATTGAAAGCCAGTAACATATTTGTTGTTTTATCATCCCTAATTGTACCTACCAAGCCTGTGGGTTGGGCCATGCACTGTATAAAGAATACACCTACTATACAGTGTGTTCAGGCAGTGCTATTGTTTTGTCGGCACCAGGTGAATAATTCATGACCAATCTCAGGTTTGTTCCCAAACAAAAAGCAACTCTGTAATGGCCTAATGCAGACCACTGACAAAGAGGTTACGTTGGGCTTAAATTGTTAAGTGACTATGAGACTTGAAATGATTTCAGATGCAATTTCATTTTTTGCAGCACCAAATCTCTTGACCTATTTCTGACACTGGTGTACCGTGTAACTGCTTACTGTTAGTTCAATAAGACATTTATTAGAGCTGCTGGCCTGCTGGGGACAACCGTAAGTGTAAGTGTGTGTGCGTGCGTGTGTGTGTGTGTGTGTGTGTGTGTGTGTGTGTGTGTTGATGTGGATGATATCGAAGTGATTATTACACAGTATATGGAAGTCAACAAAACCAGTTTGTCCAGTTACGCTGGTTACCTGGACTCAAGTTCAGACACTGTAGTGGTGTCCCAGTTCAACAGTAGCCAGAGCCTAACAAAAGACATGTGGCTCATTATGTTGCCTCCTATTAAGGTTTCATCTCATATGGTTTACACTGTACACACTGTTTCACCTTCTAGGCTGTACAGGCTAACTCTAATCTGCACAGATTTAACACTGGCATTGTTTATTGTGGATTTGTTACATATTGTTTTAACAACTAATTTGTCTTTTTACTACAGAATTAGCCAGTTCCTCTCCTGCCACTAGGGCTTGACACCAAAGCTTATAAAGACAACTGTTTGACAGGGTCCCTAAAGGTGTAGTTTCCAGTTAACTGGTCTCCCAAATGCTATGATTCTGGGATTATGCTATTCCCTCTCTGATCTGTCCGCTAATGTTGGGATAAGGTTAGTCCTCTGCCAATGCTACTGTATCATGCTGGCTCATGCCCTTCTCATGGCCTGCTCTTTCTAGACTTATGGCTGGGCTTCAATCTGTTACACAGCTAGATGTTGGCTGCAAGTTAAGAGGCATTCATGCCATGTTAGCCTCAGTGGCATTGTAATGAAATCATGTGCACCATGAGCCTAGTAGTAGTAGCTGAGAAGCCCTTGTCATTTTGATTAATTGTCTTGGATTCATTTTAATGGTGTTAAGACTGCTCTTATTCAAGCATGAGTAATGATTTGATGATGCCATGCAGTAGCATTTATTACTCGTCTCACAGTTTCTTCAGTCATTATGAGCCTGTTGACATTTCCCTCTAAAGTGTGGTTATTTATTACAGAAGAGTGCACCACATTAAATTATAGCCCTTGTTGCATTTCTGTCACCTCGTACAGAGTGTGCAGATACTGGCCCTTTTTGCTTCAGCGTGGCCAGTTAATCACTCTGGTTGAATACAGTGTTTGTTTGAGGAAGATGATACATGGCACGGCCAAGCCTGTTATTAATACGGTGCTCCCGCTACTCAGTGTGGCAGCTCTAATTCTGCTGGCCCGGTCCATGCGTACAGGGACATTTGTCAGCCCACACACTTAGGTTATGAAAATGGTTGAAGCTTTTATCAGCTCAAGCGAGCCATAAATCAGATCAGTCTCCTGTCAATATTGATAGAGCTGAATGAATGTCTGTCAATTGGCGCTCTGATAAGAGCCACCAATTTAACACAGCGTGCAATGAATTGTGATTGACATCCCTACACTAGCGCTGCAGGGAGTCCATTCATCAGTGCTAGGAGCAGCTGTGCGCTATCAGGGGCCTGAAATGAGGCTCACATTGCCATAGCCTACTACCCAACTATCTCTGTAAAACGCATCATGTGACCGGTTGTCCCTGCTTAGCCCCAGGTGGTTGGTTGCCATGGATTTATGATTAACCTGCTTTTATGTGTGGTTCAAAAGTCACAATCTCCCGGAGAAGGGCCACAGAGGGCTGCTTGCCTGCATTTATATATTTATAGTTATCATCTCTCATTTTCCTTTTCTGTTCATTGGCTTTCCATTTAAGTGACACTGATTTGATTAATAGAAAAGTACTGCAAGAAATGGTGTGGAGATAAACTTGACAATAAAGAAGAGAGAGCAAGTGGATGCAAGATTGTTGATACTAAGTTTGAGTTAAAATGTTCAACGTAGGCAAAAGAAACACCTCTTCCTTCAATGCCATAGGATGCTCCCTCAGAAGACACGGCGCGCAAATTGGACATGCTTTGTCAAGGCTGATAGTGTTGAGTGGTGTGGTCTGCACACCACTTTGTGTTCCAATGTACAGAGCCAGGCTTTTAATTTTTTTACTCGCACACAGAATGGACAGCTAACAAATATGAAATGAAAACAAAAACTATATTGGCCTACAATTGCTTACCTCACCTTTTTAATTAATTATCCTCTATTTCTTTTGTAATACTGTACACAGTACTGTATGTCCAAGCACGTGTACTTTACCTAGTTAGGACTGTATTAAGTTAGCTTGTACTGTATTGCAGTCTCTCACTCACTGCAGATGCAGGGCTTTGATCCATGCTGCAGTTACAGTAGGTGACACTAGTGCTATGCCTTTTGGCTGGGTGACTTTCTGGCTGGCTTGATGCCTGGCCAGCTGGCTCACTGACTGACTGCCTGGTTGTATAGCTGCTTGCCTACCCACTTTCCTGGCTGTCCACATTGCTGTTTGGGGAAGGGAATGGCTCTTTCTATGATGTGTCTGTGGCCTCAAGCATGCCTGCCACACCAACACAAATATACCTTTACCACGGAAGAAATCCCCTCTGCGTTCTTGAAATGAAATGATCTTCCAGTCTTTCATTTTCCCAGGGAAGGGCGGCTGGGTGTACAGCAAGTATAGAACTATATGGTGTTCTGCATACATGGGGAAGGACACTAGCATTTACCGCGCATCTGTCAGCCTCTCTATTAGCCATCATGGAGAGCCGGACATCTCCCCATCTGTGTATCCCCCCTTCCCCCCCACAGGCATGCCTGGTCTGTTCCCTTACAGAGCCCAGTGTGTCTTCTCTGAGCCCCCCTGCCAAGGAAACATATCCCTCTTCCTCGTTCCCGTTCTGCCAAGACTCCAGTGCACCTGCAGCGCTAGCTAGCGCCGAGCTGATGCTAATGAGCGTGGGTCTGATCAAAGGCCTGATTAGACGTTTAGCTCTACCCCAGGGGTATTAAATGCCGTTTAACACACTTTTCCACAGTAAATGTGACTTCTTGTCATCACAGGGCGAGCGGCCATCTGATTGAGCTTAAACGGTGTGCTGTAGGCAGAGAAACGTTGCGTTTTGACTGGGTAAATATGCCTTAGGCTTCTGCCTGCTGGATGACCTTCAACCGTCAAGATACAGACAAACATTACGTCACAGCAGATGCAGTATGGTGCCAGCAATCATTCAGTATAATCTTAAATGGTGGTCTTATTTCACCAGTGCTTTTCCACTTCATGCTGCTGTAGTGCATTTCTCACATCTTTCCCTGTCAAGTGTATGTTTTCCTTTTCTGTTAGTAATCATAATAAACAATATTTCTAAAATGGGAATAAAGGCATG
>JAODUG010028989.1:3956-17518 GCA_027564795.1 Aphredoderus sayanus
GTTTATTTGAATTATTATATTGTAATAGTATTAGAACTTGTATTACTTTGGTGTAACTTAAAATTTTGTAACAACATGGCATGCAGTATGAATATGCAGTAAAGCCTATAAATTAGCAATGCAACTAACTTTTTAAATCTGTACTTCACAAGAAAAATGAATGTTTCACACCACCCATACTTAACACCGTGGGCTATTTCAGTTTTGCCTTCTCATTGAATCAGTATTAAGTAGTGATTAATTGCAAAACTCTGACTTGGCTTATAAAACATAATTGTAATCTCACATTAATGCCACATTTTACCACAGGTGTTATAATAATAAGTTATGAGCCAATGGCCTTGTTCATTGATGGTTTTGTTTATGTAGCATTTGCTTATGTAATATTTTAACCTAATCATTCAGCTGCAGCTTGCTTTGAATAAGACAACACTTTGATATAGATAGACATTAAAGGTCCAATAAACCAGTTTTCACACCAAAACATTGGATCTCATAGATATTATAGACGTTATTGCCAAATATGCCTATTCTAATCCTTCCTTAAAAGATGCTGCTTCCTGTGAGCTACCTATGAGCTATACTATGCAGACTAAAATAGCTAATTTGAATCTCCATCTCATATTATCTCAGACAGTTTAATTTGACATTTGTCTATCTGGAACCTGTATAGAGTTCGTCTTAAACATTTTGTACTGCAGTTATGTTGTCCATAGATAACTATATTTTAAATGACTATTAATCCTGATTCAAAATGAGTCTAATCTTATGGAATTTAAAAGTTCAGCACAGTGTTGAACTCCTGCAGTGTAGCCAAAAGACATTGCTGTGTTCAGGAACCCTGCCTTTTGTTCATCCATGTAGAATAAAAGCAGCTTTGGGAAAGACAAGATAGGGTGCGAGGGAGGGCAGTCCTGAAGACAGAGAGAGGATTCACCCCTCCAACCGCACCAAAAATACTCCCATTGCTAGCCTGAAAATGACCTGAGGATCTAAGCGGTCAAAATATAGTCATCCAATAGCTCAATCCAGACTCTTACATAAGAGACATGCATCCAATATCACTGTCCCTTTCATGACATCTTTGTTGTAAACCCCAAAACTCTTTCGTAAGGAAATATGCACTGTAAACAGTTAGCAGCATAACTAATCAATAATAATAATTAAGAGTAAAATTCAAGACACAGACACAGTCCAGACATAATAGCAACAAAACCTTTTGTTTGTGTCTTTGTGTGTGTGTTTGTGTTTGTGTGTGTTTGATAGTCTACACCAGACTTTATTCTTTTTGAAAAGAAGGATTAGTAAGATGATACTTTGGCAGCATACTGTACATAACTGCTGAGCATCACATGACCATGTACTGGCTTTAGCCAGCTGGGTAAGTTGTAAATGAACTACAACTTTATTATAACCAGCTAATAGGCTGTCAACTATATTGTACTAATTGTTCACTAATAGAGATGGAAATGAGAAATAGACAAAGTAGAGTTGTACACAAAAAACTTTGTAAATATCCAGCAATGTTTAAGCTTCTTTTCATAATGAATGCTAAATGATAGTTAGAACTCAAATCAAAACAGAAACACCTCTCCCTCATTGCCATAGGGTGCTCTCTCATAACTCTACCTCACACACTGGAAACACATTGCAAAGGCTAGGGCATTGTTGTGAGCAGTGTTTGCACTTTGTTTATGTTTATATTTACGGAGCCAGGGCTGTGCAGAAGTACCAGGTTCTTTTTTCAGCATGCACAGAGAACAGAAAGCTAGTGGACAACAAGCAGATGTTTGGTGAATTTGACAAAACATTTATTTGCTTACAATCGCTAACTATACCTTTAGCCTGCCAAGAAAAACATTGGGCATCTTGTGAAAATATGTCATGCGTACATTTTATCTTGTCTGGCCTATTTTAAATTAAGTTTCTTGGTTTCATTATTTTGTAAAAGTATATAATCAAGAGTTACCAGTGCAGGGAACATCAACACCCAGACAGGCATGTGAAGAGGCCAAAATAACAAAACAAACCAAACTGTTTCTGCTACTAACTGTCTCTGCTACTAACACTACAGGAATCATGTTTCTATTTATGTTACAGTATTATCAAATGTTTTTCACTATCTTCTACAGAAAGACTGCTCCGTCTTGATCGTGAAGAGAGGCGCAAGGAGTATCGCCGCCATGATTTCATTACTCTGGACAAGATCACCACCTGGAGAGAAGATTGTAAAGGTGAGTGAGGCCACTTCTGAGAAGTCAGACAAACCCAGTGAAAACATAATCTTGGAGGTCTGTATAAATGTCAGAGGTAATGGATATTACTATCACAAACATGTAATAGACAAAAGTGACTTGAGGACACCAAATGTATTTAATTAATTATATTCATGAAATAATATACACAATTAACCTATAGCCTTCACTTATCATTTGTTTGCCAGCAGGGGGAGGTAATGTCCCATCCTATTTCAAATGGTGGAGGTTATATAGCTCCTCACATTTAGAGAATCCCCCCCTCCACAAAAACTCCCTGTTTCTCAATGCAGGTTTTAACTGTGTTGTATTTAGTAAGAGGCACAGTAGTAAACTTTGCCTTTACAGTTTTATTTGTAGCCAAGAAATGATATGGGTTGAAGCCCATTAACCCTCATGTTGTTATCCGGGTCAAACTGACCCAACGCACTAGCTCTTTGTGGCAGATAGAAGACGACAATCCTAATTCTACAGCCTACATAGACATATGATGTACACTGCTGGCACAACAAGGTGTGTGTTTGAAACCCGAGGACAAGAGGAGAGTTAAAAGGCACGAAAAAACAAACAAATACATAAAGAATTATTTAATAAAGAAATAAATACACACAGCAATGACGATAAAGAGATCTACACAATCAGACACAATCAGGTGGCGCCATCTGGTGGCACAATACAATATACTGTAATAAGGACAACAGGAGGGTTAAAACATCCCCTTCCCCACACATTTTCTACTACAGACTTTAGAATGGCAGCATGTGCTGGCCTTCTGGGGGTGAATGTCTCAAAAAGATATAAAGAGTATCGAAAATGTTGTAACTCTAAATCATAGCATAAAGCATACAGCTTCCATACTGTAGAAGCGAAGCAGAAATGGAACATGACAAGCTATGATTCAGAGATGAGCTGAATCTGCTCAAGCAGGCACAAGCGCTCCATTTTCCACGAGTTGCTCATTTACCTCTGTGTGCCATGAGGCTCTTGATTCAGATGTGAAACTTTAGTTTCATCTTTGCCTTACATGATGTAAAATGTGTTGGACAAAGTGGTAAAAGCATGACTTTATATGTATAAGTTATAAGCTACTGTATGGATATATATGTATCAGCTATAGGAAATATCATACAATCAATATTAGTCTACATTAGGGAAACATCTGCTTATATATTTTGCAAATAGCTTTAACATTATGGATGGCACTTGGTTAGAACAAACAAAACAATAGTGACCCAAGTATTTGACTGTACATTGTTGGGTATAGTTGTCAAATACCACTCTGTCCTCAAAGGAAGAAGGCAACTTTAACTTTAATACAGCCACGTTAAGCTGTCTGTCTCTTTGTTAATGAAGCCTACTGTATATACATGTATCCTATAAGGGTCATACCATATTACAGTGCCAATTCATCTTTCAGGGAATGAAAATGAGGAAGGAGAGGAACTCGCCACTGGTGTGGGAGTGAGTGACAAAGTGTCTCTCTACAAAGGTGACATCACTATATTGGAAGTGGATGCCATAGTTAATGCTGGTAAGGAATCGTCTGATTTCTATTGAACTGTGCTCTGCTGCAAGTGGTCCTTTGCTGCCATCTAGTGGTGTATTTCAAAAAGTCCTTTCGGTGCACCATGTGATGAGCACATCGAACGAAATTATGGTTTATGTGGATGTTTGATCTCCTTAACTTTTTTTCTCTTCAGTGAAGATGGTAAATTGTCTGCACATATATATATATATATATATATATATATATATATATATATATATATAGTGGTTTTCTAACACACATGGGCACAATGCTGTAGAGGATTGCCTCATATTAAACCATTTACTGTATAAACCAATGGCGGTATCACCTACAGAAGGTACCTTTTAACACATCAGAAGCAGTTAGGGTTAGGTGTCTTGCTCAGGGACAACTCAATACATAGCCAGGAAGAAGGGGGGATCGACCCAATTACCTTTTGGTTGCCCGGCGACCTGCTTTACCCCCTGTGCCACTGCTGAGATTAGTGGCTTTGACCATTGGCTTTGCTATTGCTGTACATTATGAGTGTACTAGCAGATAGGATTTTCATTGGAAAAAGGAATCACCCCCCTAGAAGTGCTTTAGAAACAGAATAGTCAACTGTGTGTCTGAGATTGTTCTTTGTGTTTGTCACCGTGAGAGGTGCTGGCAGATTTATAAGTCTAGTATTGAAATACACATGGCAGGTATGCTGCTTTTTCAGTATTTGTGCCTTTTGCCATTGTTACAAGCAGCTGTCCTACAAGAGCGCTTGTTTGTTTAATTCTTTGAATAGTATCTAGTTTTAAATATTTATATTTTTGAGTATTGGTGTCATCAAATATACAGAGGACATTGTTCAGTGTATGTTTAAAGCTTTCTTGAGGTGCGTCAGGAAATTTTTACTGTAGTTAAATTCTATTTGAGTTGAAAATACTTATTGAAATTGATCAAATCATGTGTTTGGATGATATTGCAGTGACGTGAAATGACAACTGTTAATTTAATACATACACTAATAATTACCCTATTCTCCTATCATTACAAACAGACTGTAAAAATATCTCTGGATTTTAGGGCGAAAAACGGTAAAATAATGAAAGTAATAGACAGTAAACTAAATAGGTTGAATATGTTACCAGTTGACTGGGCAGATCCAAAAGCAATAATGCCATGAGGAAAAACACACAGGTAAAGTGAAAAAAGATTTTCTCTGGAATCGTAGTTGGGGTACAGGTCAGTAACATGTAAACAACAAGCGGAGGTACAGAGAGGGAACTAGCTGGAAACCGCATTGGGGTACAGGCAGGTACAGTAACAGGGAATCAGTAACAATCCAAGGGAAACGATGAGTACGATGACACAAGGTACTAGAGTTGTGAGGAAATCTACCAATCCACCAACAGGTACAGGAAACACAGGGTATACTGAGGTGTAGGTGTAGACAATCAACTGATTAGTGATCAAGACAACCAGGGAAACAGAAAGCCAGGACTGGATCACAGAAAACACGAGGAACAGGGAACAAAACCAGCCAGCTGGAACCATGACAGCTTCTGTCACAGTGAAACACCGTAAATAAAGTGTAAATATCAACCAAAGCAAGAATTTTTGCATCTGTTTTCTGCAAACAAATACATTACTCCACTGTTAAATAATCTTGCACTGTGTTTATAGTGCAAATAGCTGTGCATTTAATGGCCTACACTGAAAAGTACACTTTGAAAAATTCATCCCAGAATGCATTTCATTATATTAAAATGGTATTGAAGTATTGAATAATATGATATTAATCAAATTAATATGATTTTGTAGTGAATCTACACTTAATTTTGGGTTTTATTAAATTTTGAAACATTTATGAAGATTTAATAATTTTCATAATTAATATTTCATAATTTATTATGAATATGTGGGGCACCACTACGCTTTTCTGGGTTTCAGTGAATGCCTGTAGGCCGTTAGTTACCTTTATGATTATTAATAAATTAATAATATTTAAAAATTATGCTTGTTATCAAAGTCAATCGTAAATCTGATTTTATGAATTCTTTACGATGATAGGGACCCAAGTTTCTGTTACACATAAACAATAACAACCACTGCTTATTTTAAAACCATAGATTTATTAAAGCACTCAAAAGCGATTAAACATGGCATGCTTAATAAGTGTTATACTGTGAGTATAACCACTTGCATAATAATGATTATACCATAGCTAAGGACATAGAAAACTGTACAACATATTCATGTGAGATCCTCTGAACAAGTCAAGACAGTCAAGGCAAGCACTCTGTTTTTTTACATTTCCAGCTACAGTATGTGTTTTTTCGCTGCGCATTTAGTAGAGCCTAGTTAAGCACAGTGGAGCAAAGCAAAAAGCGAAGATCATATTGTTTAAATGTTTTCAATGCCTTTGGTAAATTACTATCTGTAAGTATGATTGCATATGTGGACAGTTTCAATAAGTGTATTTTAGTGAGGAATGTGTGATGGAAATTTAACTTGTTATGTTAGCAAACATTTACTTTGTTAACTTGCAACAGATGCTGACTCATTTAATTTTTTTTATTGCTTATGGATGCTAATTTAAATGTACTTAAACGATGTACAAGCAAAGGTTTGTGTAACAATTGTGTTTTTATCTGCATCATTTTCATTTTTACGGAAGAAATAACACAAAAGGAAAAAATTAGAAAAGTCAAGCCTTGTTATTTATTAAAGAACTACTATTCGTTAACTGAATGTCAAGCTGTGCACAAGCATATGCACTGTGAGGGCAGTAAGGGTTCAATCCTTCATCAACCTTTATAAATAAATGACATTTGAACAGTGTGAAGTGGTCTTCCTCCAGCTGTCTACACTGAACGCATCTGACGATTGCTAAACAACTAACCTAGCCTAGCCTTAGCTTAGCCTAGTTTAGCTATAGTTTCTAGCCTAGCCTTCTAACCTAGCCTATGTTAGCTTTAACCGCGTGGCTGTTTCCTAACAGGGCAGAGATAGAGATAGGTGGTATGGAGAAGGGCATAATGTGTTGTATTATACACCAGCTTTGCGTAATACAACACATACCTCCCTTTCTGACATGGTGCCGAAGGGATGGGTCAGTCAGTCTGCTGTCACTGGTTGGGCTCTGGGCAATGACGTGGTCATCTATTGGGGGTTGTGAAGCGAGGCATTCCTCTGTCTAGGCGGAGTTTCCTCTCCCACGCCTGTTGGTGACATAGATCGGCTATAGGGGTGGGAGTTATGCGACTCCAAGCCTTCTGTGTTGACGGTCATTGGGTCTTCCACCTGGTGGTGAAGGAAGAGATCGCAGTTTTCCTGTAACAAGTTTTCTCATTCGAGAATGCCACATTGGTAAATACTTGTTTGCTGCTGCATTAATGTTTAAAATATCATATAGAGCACCTTTAACCCTCCTGTTATCTTTATATCTTATTATGGCACCAGATGGCGCTGATTGTGTTGTTCTCTTTATTGTCAGTGCTGCGTGTATGTATTTCTTTTTTAATTATTTCTTTATTTCTTTATTTCTTCACAGTGTGGTGTGTTGAGTTTCTTTTGTTTCTTCTTTGATGGAGTTTTGAAACGTAGTCTGTTCAGATTACTCTCACTCTCATCTGAGTGAGAGGCTACTGTCTCTGATACTGGCCATTCCGGTCAGCTTGAAGAGTTAGCCGAGGATCACAGCTGCCATCAAAGTCTTTGCTTTGATGGCAGGAATGCATAAGTTAGAATGAAATTGTTTAATGCATGTGACCAAGGATCATTACAATTTGTTGTCATCATTACACTCAGATATCATGCTGACAAGCATTTGCACACCAAAAAACATTTTGGTGTGCAAATGCATTTTAACATTTTGTTAGTAAAACATGAGTGAGATCATTTATAATATTGCCTAAAGAAAGGTTACACTACCACTGTAAAAATAAACTGTTGATGTAAAAAATCAGCTGTGGTTGCCAGAACATCACTGTAATAAATAAGAAATTGGATGCGGCATTGTTTGCAGCAACAACCCATGCACCTGGGCTGGAATCACTAGGCAGTATTTATTTCTATAGTAAAACCATATATTTATGTGGTCAAATACATAAGCTAACTGTAAAATCAGCAAAGCAAACTAGAAACAAAGTAGAAAAGTTCTACAATATTTATTACAGTAAAGTTCTGGCCACCACAGCTGCCAGTATTTTACTGTAAAATTATTATAATATATTTTTCACATTGTTTAGTTAAAATTGTTTAGTTAGACTTGGATAGCATGGATTAAAGAGCTTGGGGTAATTGATCTACTCAAAACCATAGCACAGTACCTTGACTGAAGTCATTGGGAAAAACACATTTGTCCAATCTTTACACATTAGGCTACTACATCCAGCAGAAAATCATCAAAATAGCTATAGTTAATTTATGATGGGGCAGGCTTTTGTTTGGAACTGATACTGGTTGTTTTTAGTAGACGCAGTCTGAAAGCTGACCGGCGTGCTTGACATGATTGAGCTATGTGTTGAGCAAGGGCCAGTTCATTTAGTGCGCCAACAGCTCTCGCATGAAAGAAAATGCTGAATCCTACATGATTGCCAGAATCTCTCCTCCCATTTAGTTGGAACACCATTTGGCTATTCTTTCCTTAGAACCGATTATCTTTGTGCAGGTGGTCGGCACGATAAGAATATAGTAGACTTACCAGGCCATTTTTATGCAATGCCTATGACAGAACCTCTGACCAATGGAAGAGTGTTGTGAATGCTAATGTCTGTCCATACAAGGAAAATAAATAGTTGCTTGGTAACAAGAAGTAAGTGACCTATCAGTTCACCTATCACAGTTTGACAGTGTGCAATAGTCCAGCAACCTATTGTATAGTTTGTAAGTGAATTAATTATGGCTAAATGTAATAATCTTAAATGTGTGAGGTAGAGTTTGCTTCAACCAAACAACACAATAGAAAGGTTAACAGCTACAAATACTGTACAGGAACTCAAATTATGCTTAATTACAGTATAATGTAGGCTACTGTAGAAGATACTGCGAAGACAGTGATCATCAAAAAACCTGTGATCATCCTCTTTAAAAGACTAGGTTAGACACAGATAAGCTCCTCAGGTACTGTAGCATTGTGAGGCTTCCTGCCTTTCATCAGTTTTTAGTGCCATCCCACACTTTCTGTTTTCTAATGCTGTTTTTCATTTAACCTGCCAGCAACAGAACAAGGCCTTGAACGCACTGCAGTACAGAACTATTAGTTTAAAGCATACTATATATTATACTGTACAATACAATATATCCTGGATTTCTACACTTTCTTCTTTATTCTAAAAGGGAAAGGGAAAATCTTCCATTTGTGTCTGGATTACCCGTCTTTGATATTAGTGACAAAAATGCATTTTTTGTTTGAAACTCTATAGCTCTCATCATTTTCTCTCCTCTTAAAACTACTAACAAATGTGTGGACTGATGTGTTTAAAGAAAATAATGATTGCAAATTTTGACAGAAATTTGGGAATGTGCTTTAAACAGAATTTGAATAAAGGAGTGTACCTTTAACTATTCCAGTTTTGTTGCTTGCTGAACATTGTTGATTCACTGGCCAGTTTCCACCTTAGACAAACTGTTTAATTTGTTTATACTCTTTCTGACAAAAACAAATGTCCCATGTAAACAATAGCATGAAAAACTACATTTTAATTCCCATAAAAACACAATCTAATCGGTGTAATTTTTACAGAGACCAGCATAGTGACGGCTTATGGTGGCTGCCTGTAGCTTTTAGAGGGTGTCAAGGTGCTTTATCTCCTCCATTAAAGTTTAATTATTAGGCTCATTGAGTTTCTAATTCTTCAGTAATTCTGTTTGGACTGAGGTCGGATCGCAGGTGCTCAAAATGTCACTTGGGTTAAGGCCTGAGGAGAGCAGTAGCGTTAGGACCACACTGCCAGTCAGGTGTCTGCAGGGGTGGAGGGCAGAATGGTAGGATGACAAGGTGGCTTAAGGTTGTGTCATTTGGTTCAGGCAGATGGCACAACCCCAGCCTGCTGTTTGCAACTAGCCCTGCAGCCTGGGTAGTCCTCTTACCCATGTTTGTAAAGGATGAGCGATTGGGGGTATGCAGGGATTTTACGACAGTTGTCAACAATATAGTCCCTTGTCTAGTTATCTTGTTTTTGCCTCAGGAATGCAGATGAGCCTGGTTGGTCTTGGCTATTGATCCACTCAGTAGGAGTGACAGGCAGTTTTGTTGTTATTTCTTTTCTTATGAGTTATGCCCTGATCAATACACAGGTGTGGATGCTGTGCTGTTTAATCCCATAAAGACCTGATAGATACCAGGCAATTTTAAAATCCACTATCTCTGCATATCAAAATACCTGCTATCAGTTTGGCTTTGGTATCAGACAATGTTAGACAGATAGAACAGAATGTTGCAGATAATCAAGACATGGCTTTATTCTAAATTGCAGGCCCTGACTGAAAGATGAAGACGCTTAAAAGGGATTTACAGTTAATCCATTCCATTTACATTGGTTTTACCATTCAAGCACAAGTTAATGTCTGTCATTTTTCCTCCTCGTCCCACACATGGAATTCCCTCAGCCTGCTCTCCAATCAGAATGAGGTCATAAACAGAAGGGTATGAAGTGGGGAGGACATATTTTTCTAAATGATAACTGCGGGGGTGATTATATTGAGGAGCTGACACCTAATCCATCGCCATTGTAAGCTTTCCTCATCTTTATTTTGCGTAAGATGTTTTTTGTGCACGGGGAATCTGGTTATGAACACTAAAGAACCTGAAGGGTTTGAGTGCAGTGCCAGAGTGGTTATTGGTATTCAGCCAATCAGTGCAAAAACCACCTCTGGCTTGATGAGAGCAGTGACCCTGGGAGGGCACAATGCCAATATCCCGTGGAGATTGATGTTTATATGTTTTTGATAGGCAATCGGTTTAAATGCTGTTGGCTCCCGCAATGATGGTAGTCTGCTATTGACTGCAGAAAAAGCAGGGGTTTCCAAGGTGATCCGTCAAGCAGGATGTTCAGCACAGGAGGAGAGTATTATATTGTGTGTGAGGAAACAGTTATTAGAATAGTTGTGTTTTTTTTTATTCAATTTTAATAATGATGATGTTGTTGTTGTTATTGTTTTGTTCAATCTCAGTCAGCATGAAATTAAAATTTAAATCTTGACATAGCTACTAGCCTAATTCTGGTCAAAGCCAGATAAGTCCAAATTAGTTTTCATAACACTCTTAATGGATGTTATTTCAATTGTCCCATTAAAGTAAACTTTGTGTCACTATGGTGGGTTGTCACTTTAAACGGCATCACTGCTAATTGGCATGGAAATGTCATTGACATTTCTCAGTGGAATTCCTTATGAACGCTCCGAAATAAGAAGAGATAAAAAATGAATGTTCCCCACAGAATTGAGTTGGTAGAAAAAAGCAGCTCAATCAGAAAAAATAGGGCTTGTGTTACGGTTTTAGCTAGCCGCTAGCTTTCTACTAATAAAATAAGTCTCTGTGCGTCTCTGATGGTTCTCTGGTTTGGGGTTTTGTATTAAGCATCTCTACTTATTTAAAACCAGAGGTTGTAACAGCACAGAAGTTCTTGATAATGGCATGTAATGTCCAAAGAACATTACATGCCACTCGCAAGACTTAATGGAGAGCTCTGCCTTATTTATTTGAGGATGACTGAGAGTGCCCTGGTAACATTTTAGCCTGCAACGTGGTAAGAGTTTTAAAGTAGATGGTAAATGTGGCATTTTGTCTTTTCTCACATTCATAGAGATTTCATTACCTTTCCCAACTTCACAAATGTAGGGAGTGGCATTAAGAGTCCGGTCATAGCATGTGTACAGTATAGGCCATACAGTACCGTTAAAAGGTTTGTGGTTCTTGATTTTTGAAAGAAAGCTCGTTTTGTCCATTAAAAAAGGAACACAGTGTCATTAATATTGCAGCTTGAAACATCTAATTTGTAATGGAATATGTCCATACTGTAGGTATATAGTACATGTATGTGTGTATATATGTATGTATGTATGTATGTATGTATGTATGTATGTATGTATGTATGTATGTATATATATGTATACTGTATACATGTGTATATAAATGTGTGTATATACATGGGTGTATATACTGTATATATATACAGTATATGTGTATATGTTGTGTATACCCAACAGTAAGCCAAAATAGGACATGTGCCAAAGAGAACTTTAGCAGTTTATGCAGTATAGGACTTTACCATAGTTTTGTTTTTCCTATCCCCATCCTTCTAGTATGGGCCTCTTGTCAACATATAGAGTCTCCATTACTTCCTGTCAAAGCACGGACATGCTGCACAATGCATTCAGCCCCCAGAGAGTCTGACTGGATGGGTATATCTGTCTCTGTGTAGATTCACACCCAGAGTCCTACCTCCCTGAGCGATGCAGTCATCTTCTGTTGAAATGCCCCTGCAATTCACTGCCTCCCCACCTCTGCTCTCCCTCTCTGTGTCTTCTCTCTGTTTGACTGCCTCGCCGCACACAGATGTGCATAGACGCTTCCATTTATTTCATTCTCACTTTTGACTTGTACATTCATTTGCTAATTTCATTTGCTAATTTCTTTCTTTCTATGCATTTTCTGCCCTTTTCGTCTATTCTTTCATTCATTTATTTGGTCTTCCTTCCTTCCAGCATACATGCGCACACGGTACACGAAGTACAGTACACTGCATGCTGGACAAGGATCGGTAAGTTCTTGTGCAAATGTGTGATTGTTGCCGCGTCACGCCAGCAATGAAAATCGATGCCCTGCCTGGGAGAAGTTGCTGCTCTGCTGAACAGTGAAATGACTGCGGCGAGCAGGCTGCATTGGATCCTGCTCTAAAAGGTCCAGTTAATAGTATCAGCCCTGCCAGAGCTCCGGCACTAGTGCATGGCTCCCCCTGCCATCCCCACAGCCCTGGGGCGTGAATGTGAACCGAGGTGGTGAACCGGCTACCGCGGTTCTTCCTCACCTTCTGGCCCCTCAGGCTGATGCCTGCCTGCCCATCTCCGTGCACCAGGAGCCAGTGTGACTCCCTTGTTTTGTCATCCGCATTTACCTTGTTTGCCTAATGCTCCCTGGCCTATATAGTGCCAGTATCACTCCCTAGCACACCCCCTTCCCCCTATTCCCCATGTTAAGCCCCCCCCTCACCCCCCACCCCGGCATGGGAATCATTTTTCACAAGCTGTTGTCTCGGGAACCTGTGCTGCCAGTATGTGTCGGGCTGGCACTTAGAGTAAAACGTCTCCCGTTGCTCGCGCTGGTAATGATGTATGACCGTATCGAGTGTTTTGGGGGAAGATCGTCACTCTCTCTCTCAGTCATGCATTCCTGTACGCCAGCCCCTCTTGTCTCACTCTCTCTCTGCACGCACACACACACACACGCACGCACGCACGCACGCACGCACACAGAGAAGGGGACTGTTTCTGTAGGTAAATTGATTGCAGTAGTGTCTCGGCAGCCGGCGGGGCTCTTGAAAGGGTCAGGTCCTGACTTGTCCTCCCCCTGCTGGACAAAGAGCAGAACGCTGCCGCCGTCTAGGTGAGACGCGTCCACCACCTCCCTCCCCTCTCCTTCCTCTCCTTATGAGGCACGGTGTCATGGCAACACGGCCGTCACATGGAAGGAGGACATGCAGAGTATCTGTACTCTGTTTATGTGTCTTATTAAACATGTGTCAGGCATGAGGCAGCTGTACATGTAGATGGATGGATGGATGGATGGATGGATGGATGGATGG
>JAODUG010029000.1:4608-19391 GCA_027564795.1 Aphredoderus sayanus
AGGCTGTACAGTAGCTGACCCTCTACATCCATCTGGAGTCAGGCTGTACAGTAGCTGACCCTCTACATCCATCTGGAAGAGGACTATAAACATTAGCTTTAATTTATTCAGCAACCTCACTAAAATTTACTGCAATTGAAATGTTGCAGTTGGAGTATTCTTTTTATGGAATGCTTTCCCTTCAACTCTTTAGATAAAGTCAATCTGAGTATTGAAACGCTAAATTGTTCAGTTAGATTCAGATATGTGTAAGTGTATTAGCAATTTATGTTAGGTGAAGGATAAAGACTGTAAGATTTATGATCATGATGAACAGTGTATATTCTACAATGTTTTAATATACAGTAGTATATTTTACATATATGCACATGTGCGCGTGCGTGCATACAAATCTATACCAACATATTTGGGGTTCAATTCAAATGAATGTTATGAATTCTACCTAGCAACTATACTCAGGGGAACTTGATATACACTTAATAATGTGTCATTGTATATTATATCTAATGTAATCTTGATTTCATGTGGAATTTTTCTGTCTTCTCGCTTACATAAATAAAGTGTTTGAGATGAACCTTTGACCAGAGCATAATCATGAAAAATTTAGTTTTGACCACCAGGGGGCATCACTAAACTTTAGAATTTAACCCTCCCGCCGTACTAAGGCATTTCAGCAGACTACCAGCAGAGGGAGCCAACCGCTGAATGTCATATGTCATTGTGGTTGGCGCCCGCTACTGGCGAGTGAACCGGGTCATGTTTACCCACAGGACAGCAGAAGGGTTCAAATTGATTTGAATAGCTATAATGTATGAAACCGCTAAGGATGTATGACGCCTGCTGGAGTGAGTTACCAAATGCTGACTATTTACATTTTAAGTATATGTGAGAGAAATTGAGCTCAAAGTTAGGATTAAAAAGATAATATTACTCACAGTGGAACATGACACAAAGCCTATAAAGCAATACCACATAATGCATGATAATCAGAGAACCAGACTTGATCGTTTGACCATCATGTTGATTACAATTGTTTGGGATAACTGACATAAAATATATATACTATATTTTGTGAAATATGAATAATGTTATGATTGCTTTGTGCTCTTCAGCAGTATTTAGTAGTGCTTCTCACACAGCTCCCCCATGGCAGTAATGGGATAATTTTGACAAGGGATGGCAGCATAATGTCCATATATGTTCTTGTCGCTTATAGAAACTATATATAACCATAAATTATGGCAATGGGTTGTTTGAAATTGTTTCTCGACTCACCCCTTTCAAATGATACCTCAGTCTCAGACATGTTCGTGAAGATACAGATTAAGAGTTGATTGGTGCAATTGAAATCATGGCCAGCCGGAACGCTAGAGAAATGCTAAGCAGAAAGCGTAAAATGTAAAGGGAACTGATGGAAGAGAAGCCTGCTGAGCCTGTGTGTTTTGTATGTGTGTGTGTTCATGACAAAAACCTTTCACCTTTCATCTCAATACACACTTCTGTTCACTGTAAACAGGATGTCTTTCTCTTTTGTCCTAGCTTAGCACAACTATTTACACACACCATTATGTTAGAGGGAAATGTGTGTGTGCGCACACTCATTCATGGTGTCTGTCCAACAATGAAGGTGGAGCACATCCAGCCACAGTTTGAATACAAAACAGAACAGTTGTTGCTTTCTGGTCTCAGGCCTGGGGAATTATACATAAATAACACACCTGCACATTTAATTCTATATTTGACATGTCCTGAAAAGCGTGGGAACTTATATTAAGGCTCTCTGGTAGGTATACAGGAAATAACAAATCCTTTTTACACTGTGATCATTTTAGTCAATGGGTAAGGATGACTATAGCCTTGACAACAGTCAAGACTAATAAATACTGACGCCCTAATGTTGCTATGAAAAGCTGAATAGTAAGTGAATGAGAAATGGGATTACTACTAGTAGTAATAGTAGTAGTAATAATACTTTTGTTCAAACTTATTTCAGTTTGCAGTCAGAAAGCTTGATCCCCCACTGGGAGTTTCTGAAAGGCAGTTTATATTCTTGGGTTCTGTTTATGTTGGCTGTCGACTGTGGACTATTTGCACGTCACATAATGGAGGATTGGGGATTAAGTTCCACGGCCATGTTGTTAGAAGGAGGGGTGATGGGCCTCAGTCCATCGACTGCCTCTTGTCTCTGTCCCAGATTGGAAAGGGGCCTCTTTGTGATGTCACGGAGGCTCGACTGAAAATCTGCAACATCAGGAGATATGTTGATAGGGTTAGGGTTAAAGGCACATAATGCAACCAGCTGACAACAAAACATAATTACTTATAACTCTTTTAGGTGTACATCTTTTAAATCGGGTACAGTATATAGTAAAACATACATAAAAAAGTTTGAAAAGCAATCCCAAAATCCATAAACAAAACATCTGACAAATCACTATCTACTACTAATACTATGTTTTTAATTAGTGTTCATTCGGAGGTGAGATTGCAAAATAATTTAATTACTGAAAATATCTGATACAAGGTGTGTGTTTGAGACTTTTTGACAGTTCCATATACAGTATGCGTGCATCAGACATGAGGAGAAGAATTGATTTTTACTTCATACAGGGTTCTCATATGTGATAAGCATGAGCTTTGACTTCAGTCTGATCAGTAAACCAATATAATAAACCACATGACATGGCCAGCACTAATTTAGGTCTCCTGCAATATATGTTGTTTACAGTAACTCCAACTGTGTATCACAAGGGCTGTTCTAAATGTCAATGAACCTTTGTCTTTTCCTTTTTTTATTTTGTCTTACATTGTCCTTTCCTATATTTTCATTGTGCGTTTACCACAGCTTCACTTTCTCATCCTTGCCACTCTCCCTATTTTTCCGTCAGAGCTAAGTCCCTGATTTGTATTCTAGGATAACACACAACATTAAGTCAGGCAATAAGAGAGAATACAAAAACATAATTTGCATGATGCATTCACTCATTAAGCCAGGCGTTGGTCATAATTGGCTTGTTTTGCACCTGACTGGGGCTCTCATGCTGATACACAGTGGATCTGGCCCAGCCTACTCAATCACACTAATTCACCTCAATTTCCTCATTGCATCCTTTCCAACCTACCTCCTGTTGTCTGGACTATGCTCAGATAGAAAATAATAATCACATATACCATGATATATAACCAGAAATTATCTGGGAAGCTGCTTGAACTTATGAATCACCAGCACTTTGAAGAAGTAGATGTGCATCTACAAATGAATGCTTCCTGGTACGTGTGTTCATGTGCCTGTGCATGTGTGTGTATATGACCCTGCAGCCATCTCCACGTTTCCCATTTAATCTAATAGACTGCAACACGTTTGGTGAAAACACACTAAACACATTATAGGTGACTAGTAGAGGATGACACAAAGGCCACTCTTCTATTAGGCTATGGAAAAAAATAAAATAAAATGCAACTCTCATAGGACAAATAGTGTAGCCTACTGTTCTATGTAGGTCATCACCTATCCAGATAGTAGACTGGAAAATGACATCAACTTACAAACACGAACCAAAAACACATACGCTAGTTTCAGATTGTGAATGTAGATCCAAAGAAATGGGCAAGTACCAGTAGATCTATTGGGTAAATCGGAATATTAGAACATTATGCGGCTAGGTCTACTTTTTTTCAGGATCCTGCATACGTATTTTCATGTCGTTTATGAGCCGTTGTCCCATCAAGAAGTCAAATAACCTACTAGCCTTCTTATATCTGCAGTTAGCTAATGCTCTGACAGAAAATGAACCCAAGCTATTCCAAAGGACGCCTCCTCTCTCCACCAATCAGAGCTGTTCTGGTTGTTAACCAGAAGATACCCAAACAAATCACATGCGTATTTTGTTTAAATACAAGAAAATTAATTTATTTAATTCACGCCCAGAACAAAATTACTAAATTAACATCAAAGCTGGCAGCATTGGGTCTACCGTTATAGCTTATTTCTACATTACAAACATGACTAAAGCCTAATTGTTTTAATGCAAGATAATTATTAAATGCCTACAACACAATACAAATAAAATAGTCGCTTCTGTTTTTAATTAGGTATAATTTGATTTGGCTTCATACAGTGAGCAATTTTGTAGTCATGCATGAAATTGCATTGGTTTTGGAGGAAAGCAAAGCCCTAACTTGTGGGCCCAAATAAACAAGAATAGACGGCTCTGCTCAATATAGACAAGCCATTTTAACGTATCTCCAGCTATAAGACGACGATATCAACAAACCATTCTAGAGCAATCAAAGAAAAGATATAGAAAAAATCGACAACATAGTGATGATCTTAACATTCCCCATTAGGATTCCCCATTTCTTTCTTTCTTTCTCTCTCTCTCTCTCTCTCTCTCTCTCTCTCTCTCTCTCTCTCTCTCTCTCTCTCTCTCTCTCTCTCTCTCTCAGCTACTGACTTTACTATTTTATTACTGTATAACTGGTGCTTGGATGAGAGCACATGACAATGTAATGTTTCATTATCTGTGGAAATAAGACCATAAATAAATAGTAGGCAACCACATAAAAATACATATGCCTTATGTTACATAAATATACACAAACTATATGACTAACAAGTAGATCAAATATTCTTCTTATAAATATAATGTCCACTATATACATAAAAAACACCTATCTATATAAAAATGAGCATAACTTACTGACTAACCAGTGGGTTTAGCATTCACTTTAAACAACAGCCTCAAAATGTCAAAATGCTGTTTTTTCTCTTTCACCTGTGGGGGCAGGCCTGCAGCCCAAATAATTGGCTAGGATGGTTATTTCATTGACAGCTGAAATGCAGAGAGCCTGTGCCCGATGAAACCTTAATGTCAGTGAGCTGGCCACTAAATTAGCACAGCCTGTTATCTTAAGCAGACTAACGCAAAATATCCTTGTGTTGAAAATGTTTTCCCTTTTAGATCTACTACAGTATATATTTAAACTGCTAATACCATTGCATTGTTTATTACATTTCAGGATAAAACTCTTTAGAAACGGGAATTTAATATATATGTGCAAATATTGCATAAGTTATTTAAAATTCAAATTAACCATACGTTACTGAGATATAGGCAACATTTTGAGACTATCGCACGTTGCTCCCCTCCTGGTTGCTGCATGCAAAGGCTTGGTCGGAATTAAATCTTGCACATTTCTGCCGGATGAGGGCGCTTCGTCGTCAAATGAAACACAGGGGCTCTGTGCTTGGACTACTGCGTTTAGCGCGTCAAGGTTTAAGAACATTCTGAACTAAGCATCGAAATCTAAAGAGGTCTGCATACAGGTGGCAATAGGAAAGACACGTTATTGATGTTGGAAAAAATCTTTATTTTCTGCAGAAGAGAATGTGACACTTCTTTGCGAGGTGAAGACGGGGGAGTTTTCTTGTCTGGCGCTGTAACGCAGGGGCATCAGATGAACAAGTTCTCAACAAGTAGATCCGCACTTTCCTTTAGTTTTAAGCTGACAACTCCACCCCAAGTGAGTATGTTCATGTTGTAGCCTACATTATCCAGTCTATATTTAATTGTTCATTTATGTTTTCGAAGCAGGGCGGATGGTTGCTTTGCACCATATGGCACGGCATGGGAAACTTTACTTATAATTAATGCATTTGCGTTAACGGTTCTGAGCATGTATCATGATGTAAATATATGCTACGGTACACTTGTTTTTTAGGCATGCAAACTTTTCCACATCGATTAAAAACGCATCAAGCGTATATCTGCTTGTCTGTAATGTCAGTGTCATACGCGTTATGTATGTACCTTAATGATCAGCACGTGTTCTAGGCTATCATTATAGGCCTATGTGTGTATCACCATGGGCTGAGATAAGTGGCACCACAGCCATTATCATTGAGAAAAAGGTATCTTACATATTTAATATTAGGCTATAGTAACAATTTTATATGATTTTCTATTAGGTGCATATTCATATTAATAGCGTTATCAATTTCATTATTTGGAGGTATCAAGCTTGAGGCTGTCAATAACAATGTGATAGATATAGCTTACGTTTATGTAAATATAATGTTCAGTTTTAATGTGAGGTTCATAAATGCCTCTTTAAGATTACCATAGTTAGAGCTTAGAGCTTTTTATGTGATAAGCACATCACAATGACCTGGACTTAATGTAGCCTTATAAAGACTATATTGTAGCATGTACCACAGTAATAGATATAGAGAACATGGGATTAATGGGCACCTCCGGCAGAAGGTGTAATAGGTGAGACAGGGCTTTTTTAATGCCAGTTCCTGTGTTCACTTCTGTACACCTACATAGAACATGAGTAGAGCATACGTAGAGCTCTGTTCTACACTTTCAGACAGCTCGCCAACACAAGCCATTAGATTTATACGAATACACTAAGGGACCACTTTGTGTGTGTGTGTGTGTGTGTGATAACAAGCATTAGGTATGTGCTCCATTATTATGATACAAAAACAGTAGATACGTTAAATAAGATGGTAGGAGAGTATATTTATGCACAATATGAAATAATGTAGCAGCTCAAACTCTCTTATTTACAATCTCAGTTTCTTCCTTACACACACACATACACGCACACACACACAGAAACAGCCACACACACACACACGCACGCGTGCACGCTGACAGACTGCGTAGCAGAGTTTGCAGATGTGTGTCCTGATCTGCGTCCAGCAGCATTTCTTCCAGGGCACATTTGCTGACTCTGACTTTTCCACTCTCGCTTCTGAAATAGGAGCAGGAGACATAGGAGCCATCCAAGCACGCACGCACACGTGCACATACACACACACACACAGGCTAGTAAATACATCTGCCAGTGCATGGCCTATTAGGAGTGACTTTGCAGTGCAACAGGTTTGAGAGATCCTGGCCGTAGGCCTATTAATCAATCTGCATGTTTGGATCTGCTATCGGCACATCTGTGCAACATGAAGCACCAGATCTGCACCGTGTTTACTCAAATCCTGTTTATTTTACAGGAACGGGGAAGGTGGGGTATGTTTGTATGTGCGTGGCAGGGAGAGGACAGGGGTGGGGTGGGGAGATGTAAGAGAAGGTTATGGGGGCCAGAAAAATAATTCTTGCGCAATTGTGAAGAGAAGCAACATTGGCCCTTTAAACTTTGGGCATATCCATAAACCTGCCGCCGTACGATGGCCTGGTGTCTAATTTAAAATTGCTGTTTTATTTGTAGCACAATGCAGACTTGTATACCTTGATGGGAGATGCTCTAATCTCTACACACCACTAGAAAAAAGAAATGAGTGCTTGCACCCTGAAGCAATTGAAGCTGCTTAGTAAAGACAACATAATGGTGATGTAGACATAAAACACAATATTGATTGAACATTTGTTAACGCCTCAACTATGTACAGTAGCTTTCTCACCACAATATTAAGTATTGGCCAGGTCTTTTGTAAAATAGATTTTAATCTCAGTGAGTCAGTTTGCTGATATAGACTGCCAGCTCAAGGTTGTATTCATATGCCATTCGCTTCTTTGTGAAACATACTTTTTTTTGTCTGTAAACATTGGATTTTTTTGCCTTATATTTGCTTAATATTGAGGCAAGGAAGAGAGAGTTAAGTGTTTAGCCAAAATGTAAAATAATAAATAAATGTTAAAAAAAGTAAATTGCAGAAATTAGAACATTTTCAGTTTTTAAGAGACAGACCAAACCATTTAGTACCTACACAACATGCTCTTGAGCATTTTGTTTGCTCAAGCGTTTTCTGATAGTAGCAGATAATAAGTGCATTGTGCACTGTCAAAACTGAAATGAATGGTTGCAAGATAATCTTATATTAATTTGAACTTTGAAGCATTGAAAATATAAATAAACCCCTATGTTAGCATTTTAATCTACAACATTCTTCTAAAGAAAATTTTGGCTTTTGTTCACTGAAATTTGTCCACATGTTGTGACATTATGGGATATGCACTTCAAACTACAAATGAAGGAAGCAAGTTATTTTTCCACCAAAGATCACTCCGAACATAAATAAACATTATAATTGAATTTTACTTAAAAAAAGAGGTGTATTACTTGGAAAAGAAAGCAGACAATATAACATAGAAAATTGGTCTCTTTGCTTTATTTTTTCAAGGATTTTGTAAGCTTTTCCTTGCAACATTGAGTGTTTGGAATGACCTTTCACACCCTAAACTTTTTTTCTCTTCTTTGCCCTCAAACTGTCAGCCTATCTATTCCTCACCTCCTTTGCGCTCCCTGGACTGCTTCATTCACTCTTAACTCTTCTGTTGTCTTTGAGTTTAAAAACACACTACCTTAGTGTGCCAGCAGAGGGCGCCAGCCGTGGCCCATCATATGTCCATGTGTGCCAGCAGAGGGCGCCAGCCGCGGCCCATCATATGTCCATGTTGTGGTTGGCGCCCTCTGCTGGAATTAAAAAGTTAGTGCACTGAGTCATTTTGACCCATAGGACAACAGGAGGGTTTTAAGCAGAGACCAGCTTCTCAGTGAGCCGTGGTGATCTAGGTCACAATGTGTGCTTGTGTGTGTGTGTGTGTGTGTATATGTTTATATGGTTTTATATACATGTTCTTCTGTATAAATTACATGCTTTTTTGTGTGTGCATGTGCGCACGGTTTTGTGTGGTCGCGTGTGTGCGTATGAGACCATGTGTGTTAGGGCAGAGGTAGTGGGAGGAGAGATGACCACACAGGACTTAAATGTTTACCAAGGCACCCCAGGAGGCTAGGCCGAAACTCCCTCTTTTCTGATTGGCTCAGACCACTAGGGTTCTGCTAATCTGAGAAAAGGAGAGAGAGATGGACGGAAATGTGGGTGAGAGAGAAGATGCACTGCTCTTACCATAGCTTTTACAGAGCCATTCCCATGATAGAGGGAGGAAAGAGAGTTTATGTGGGGGGAGGATCAGCAATCCACAGGCCACATGTTGGAGGAGAAGGGGCTTTATTTTGGCCCTATTCTATAGCGAATGGCGTTAAACACCAGGCCTTGGGAAGAACCCAAGTTTCAATAGAAGTCAGGCTTTTTTTGGGTTGGCAGGTGCTAATGCTACCTAAATACTGTTTGTTCATTTTATATTTATTTACTGTTAAAGGTCCAATGAGAAAATGTAGGCTGTTGGACAGTATACTAACAACTACCTGCATAGATAGATCTGTGCCAATGCTATCCTTATCTTTAAAGATGGCAAACATTGGTACCTGCGACCTGTTCTGCGTAGGCTAAGAATAGCTCATTCTATAGCTGATTCTATTCTCCATCTCGCGTGAGTTTCCATGGTGTACAGCATGAAGATATTATCCTTTTTATGTATAGATACCACATTATTTGTGATGTATTTTTTACGGGCTTGCTTTATTTAACGTTTGCCAATTCCTCAAACCTCCTGAGGATGCTAAATTAATGTATGGTATTTTTTTATCAATGCCTCTATGCTTTACATGCAAAAATGTTGTTTAAATTATTATTATTATTGTTTTTATTATAGATTTTTTCTTTCTCAAATGACATTTTATGGTATTTTGATAATTTGGTTAATTAGCAGAATTCCCTAACTCCTCTCAAAGTATATTGTGTCATCTCCTCCTACACACCCCTACAACGTCTTATTAAAATTGCTATATTTACAAAGACGAAAGCTTAAACATCTGTAATCATACATTAATTTAAGCATGAGCAGAATGATAACTGTTATGTTCATAGCCTTCATAACTGTGATAATGGTGGTGCCAATTGCCTCAAACAGGACAGGGTGCACTTGTTTATTTTTCATTATATCAGCATTGGTGATATTACTGTCTGAGCTAGCCAGTTTTGCCCTAGGTAGAATGTTCTACAGGTTCCAGGTTGTTGTGGAGTCTCAGCTCTTAATAGCTGTTGGAGCAGACACAGAGGGTGACCTATATTTAGAAGTTGTACACAACTGATATAACTTGTCCTTTCACACTACCTCAATGACCCGCAATAATTTGGCACAATATAAATAATTATTAATTTATGAGTTAGAGGTTAGCCTGGTAGGGAGAGGCTATTTCTATATTATAATTTGTGAGGGTGGATATTCTGTTGTAGTTTTAGAATGGCACAGGTGATAACCGGTTCAATTTAAATCTGTATGTAGTAGTATGTTTGCATCAAGCAAGCATCTAGGCCTAGCTTATGCGATGTTTGTGGAGTCTTGAATTCACTTTACTTATATTGCTATTATAGCCTATGTTGAAAGCATTGTTTTGTTTAAAATTGGAGTGGAGCGTGGGCTTCTGAACTTCAAACCGAGGGGAGAATAGGTTGAGCACAATAAGAAATAAATTGCAACTAAAAATATTTTTTATTAAACAATGTTTGACATTTAGACTTCACCAATAGAAATCTTTCTTGAACAAATAGAAAAATTATTTTGGTCATTCTGAGTTTTAGCTCTGCATATCTTAATATCCATAATGTTGTCTGAACATAATAGCCTTCTGTATGCATTTACACAATGATATCACAAAATACAAAAATATGCATATCAGCATTTTTCTACATATCTATAATGACAATAACATAACGAAAATTTTATAATTTTTTTATTTTAAATAAAAGAAGGTTAACATTGTCAAAATGATCAAAATATTGGATGAGGACTATTCGACGTCACACCATCTCCAGTCTAACTCGCATGCACTTCACTACATGCAGGTTTGGCAAAGTGATTTGTATCCATATTTGCGACTGACTGGAGACATAGTGTAGACAATACGTACTGTAGTTAACCTGCATTTATTTTGAGACATGTCTTTCATCCCCCTCCCCACTGTTTTCCCCCTCTCTATATTCCCTTTCTCAGCATCATGGCTTCATCCCCCACCTTCCTCCTTTTCATCACCTTTTCCTCTCTGGACTGGCTGGGTCTAGGATCAGCCTTCCTTATGGTCCATGATGACATGACATCATCAGGTAGGTCTTTGAGTGTGTGCGTGTGCGTGTTCACGCAGATGCAGAATCAGGTATTTGTGTGCATGCCAGTGCCAGGAGAAAGATAACAGATGAGCTGAGTGTTTTCAGACCGCATGTAACTGTCTGATACATCCCTCAGCAAATGTCTCTCAATTTCCAGCTTTGCAGCTCATTGATCAAACATTAACAGATGTGATTTCCCTTTTGCGCACATTGTGCTGTTGACATTTGTTATCAAGACTTATGTCAGACATCAGTTGCAGAATCCTATATTTGCTCAGATACATGTGGAAAGGTTCACTGTTGAGCAAACACCAACCTTTCCTGGTTTGGCGTGTCAATAGCGCTAGGGTAAATATATGGCCTGGGCTTCTCTGTCAAAGTCCAGGGCCAGATGCAAGATGTTCAGCCAGCTAATCCATCTGAACTGTAAGAAATAATTAGGTGAAAGAATGCTGTGGTGGAGAAAAAATGGCTGTCCAACCACCAGAACTCTCCTATTCCTTGAAGCACATTAGGTAGAGCTTGATTGAGCATGTTCTCTTTCAGCGATTGTGCCTGAGATCACAATCTACAGATGGATAATCTTTTATGTAAGAATCCACTGTCACAAATTTATGGAACTAGTTGAAACCGCACAGACTAGAATCTAGCTTAGTGCTTGGCCAGCAAGGTTTGTGTTAATTTAAAGTATGTCAGACAATTAGCCTGCTCATATTACAGCACCTCCCTTGAACGGACCACAATTGGCATAGGTTGCTGGAAGATGAAGTAGAGGGCCATTCTGTCGTCTACAGATCAATTGGCTCTTGAGGTGCCTTTGATAGTTAAGTTTAGCCTTTCGTGCAATTACTCCACCCACAACCTCTGCATTTTGTGTATCATTATGTTGACCTTGTTTAATGCATTACAGTCGGTGGACGCTTGGAAAAAGATCTGGAAATATGAAGTGGTGACCGACGATAATTGATTAGAATTGTTTTTGGATCTTGGCCAGGGTGAAATGAGAATTCTGAAGGATTTGAATAAAATAGATATAGATTGTAATAACATCGCATTGGACATTATCCATTGCCTTCACAATGTGGATTTCAAAATATATTTAATAAAAGAATAACAATATAACAATAATACAGTACAATAGCCATTGCCAAAACATGGACATTTTCATGGCCTTTACACCATGCTGATGTAGAATATGTCCAAAATGAGCCCTGAAAAGCTTTCAGCTATCTTCTTTTTACATTACTTTTTTTAGAAGTCCGAGCAACACATTTTCAGTGTGAAGGGTTTACATCAGGAGTTGTGTTAGGCTATCGCTTTTGTCAACAACTATTCCTCATCTCTACTCAAAGAGCAGCTGCTGATAGCACAAGAGAAAGCCCCATTTACACAGATGGCATAAACCAGCTTATTCAGAGCATTACCTTGGAGCAGTATTCTGTGTAAATAGCACCCGTAGACAATCTTGCCGTAATCTGCCTACTGCAATTTTCCTGCACGCGACATACAAACATTAAAGGTAGTCAGTGATTGTGAACTAATGTCTAATGTCTAAAAATGGGAGTGACAAAAGAGCTTGAAACAATCCATGAGCATGAGGAAAGTAAGATGAATGGTACCTATGAATATTACTGTAAAACACACATTAACATTTTTTTATTCTAGTCCATCATAGGCAAATATGCTGACATCCTTCTGTGACTAAATACAAATACACACAGCTGGCAGGTTTCTCAGGCTTATGGTATAGATTCCCATTTTTACACCCGCTATCTCTGCTTGGGTTTATGTTTGACATTCTTATTCCCATCAAGCATCAAACATAACTTATAGGGCTTTCCAGGGAGTCTATGTCTTTGTAATTTCTTGTGCATAAAATATGTCTTTCTGGTGAGGCAACAGTGTTAACAAGCACAGTGGAGGAGTTTGGACATACTACTCTATGTTTAAAGGTTAACCAGGGTGGTTATAGTTGCATTTGTGTTTTGTCATTTTCTGTCTATAGGCTGTAGCAAGATTGTGTAACCTATTATATCTTCTCTTGGATGGCTATGTACTTGTCTTTCTCCAGAAGACTTTCTCATTAGCTTCATTGATCTGATTGAGTGAGGTTCACTTGTATTCTGTGGCCACAGGGGCGGTTACCAGGGGTAACCACACAGAGATCTGGTCTGTCCTGGCCATATTTGCACTCTACAATTACATTCCCTCTAAAGATAACCAATGTCTTCACTCTGTACAGTTCACTTGGGCTGAATGTTGGACTGCTTGTCTGAAGTTAGAGTTAGGCACAAAGTGGTAAATGTTGTGCCCATTTGAATCATGCCATTTCAATAGTTTTTCCATTTCTATTGTTTTTATGTTATTGCTTGTTTGTTTATCTATTTGTTTATTGACGTGCCCCAAACATACATTGTATATGTATGTATGTATGCATGTATCAAATGCCTTGTATATGTGCAGATATATTTTTGTCTTAGATGATTCTGAACATAGAAAGATGTAAATATGGTGATTGAATTAGACACACAGGATGCATGATGGTATTATGGAGAAAGACTATGTGCCAGTAGGCTAGAACTGGCAGGCAGACAACAGGGTGGAGTAGGGAAAATGACTGGACTGCAGAGTGAAGAAGCGGGAGGAACACATCTTGGCCCACGTTGCGTAAGTCCTGCAGACTTGTGTTGATTTAGCCAGTAGGAGTGTCGATGAGAACACCACACCAAAGGCTGGGCTCTCGAAGGGGTATCACACCCCAGTGTGAGGCCATATACTGTAGTCAGAGGTTGAACTCAGCATGTTATGTTACCCCACGTGAGAACATCTGACAGAGCTTAACAGCCTGCCTCACTGCAGTCAATATACAGTAGGTATGTCAGATAGGAAGGCTTTATTGCATTCTTATGTACAGGTTTGTGTGTGTGTGTGTGTGTGTGTGTGTGTGTGTGTGTGGCCATCAAACGCAATCCTTCCTCCCCCCGAAATAATCTATATTTACTCTCACTCAGACTTAATATGACATTGCCAAGCCAGTGCTGTGGGCTGTGATGGCATTAGAGGAGATTAGCACCATTAGCTATGGCTAAACAGTAAATGGCCGCGACTTGGCTAAGCTGGCTGAAGTCTTCATGGCTGAACATATGGAGGGAAGCATTGCTGCTTCATCATAGTAGGAGAGGGAGGTTGGGCCCTGTAGTATTTACTGTAGGTGAGGGGGACGGGTAGGTAAGACTTATCCAGGGGTTTTACAAGGGCTGTATATCCATGAGGCCAACTGTATGTGTGCATGTCGGCAGGTTATTTATATCACTTGTTTACATTCCCTGGTTTGTATCTTGTTGCAGAATTCTATCCCACTTCTAACTACTGTCTCTGTTTTGGCCCTCCACCCATCCCCAATTTTCCCCCTCTCTCTCTCTCTATATATATATATATATATATATATATATATATATATATATATGTGTGTGTGTGTGTGTGTGTGTGTGTGTGTCCACAGTAGCCACCTCCCCCTTGTTGAAGAATGTTGCACAGCCCCATGACTCTACATTCTACCTCTACTCTTCAGCGCAAACTGAGGGATAATCTTTTGTTCTCTATCCCAAATCAAACTGTAACTTGATACTCTCTTTCTGGAACTGAATTTTGGAAAGAATTTCTAAATGAAAGGAAATAACAGTGTAGATCATCCAAAAATATTCCTCCCGCTCTCCCTCCAACCCTCCGCCTTGCTCTCTTTCTTTCTCTCTCTCTCTCTCTCTCTCTCTCTCCCTCTCTCTGTCTCTGTCTCTCCCTCTGTCTCTCT